>CM046863.1:1049330-1285970 GCA_025617745.1 Heliocidaris erythrogramma
TTCATTAAGGGGTAATTAAAAATTTACATATCGTAACAAAATCCCACTCATTCAGGCATTAATAAGCAATTTCAATCAACTTTGAGGGACATGTGTCGTCCGCTAGCGTAACTCACAGGGAATCGCCATTTTGCAGGCCTGAGCCTCGATCCCCTGCGATGTTGTGACGTTTTTGCGGAAAGCTGAACAACAAAGTTCCCGGATGCGTGCAGAGTCGCGCTAGATTTGCGTGCATTGCTTGTGTACGTTCGTGGAAATCATGGTTTACTGCCAAGCATTCGGTTGTTCCAATGTGGCTGGAAAGGGCTAAATAAATCGTTCCATCCAATTCCACACAAGGAAAAGAATCCAGAATCATTCAGGAAGTGGGCGGCCGCGATAAAAGTGGAAAAGTTTTTGAAAACCAGTTACAAATACTCAAGGAATGATGTTATCTGCAGTGACCACTTTTCGACACTGACGATTGGGAAGAAGACATACGAGCAAAGCTTACGGGCTCGAAGCCAAGAAACTGCTGAAAGAGCACGCCGTCCCTTCGATTTTTGTCCATCGAATTGCAGTAAAGGAAAGGGAAAGAACTTCTTCGCGAATTTCACGTTTGGAATCGAAAAAAGTGAGTAAATTAGGGTGACTTTTAGTACGTATAATATAACTTTCAAAGTTTGTTTTGGTTTGCCGAGTCGTGGTAGTATTCTCACATGTGTGCTTGTGTAGTGTAGTCTCGCGCGCAGACCACTTGAACTCGCCGTACTCGGAAGTCACATTATTTGTAGACTCTCCGTGTTTTCTATATGATTTGGTCCCTATGTCTGACTGTGCACCTAACATTTCAACTTGTATTGAACAGGAAAATTTCTCCAATTCCTCTTATGAATTACCGTATATTATTCCTTATATTCTACAGAGTAATTATGTAAAATATCTTGTTCTTATTGGAGAAAAGTGATCTAGACATGCTAGATCAAGATCTACATTTAATCGTTAATTAAAGCTTAGTATGATCACTTCACCTAATACCGGCCAGTCATAATACCGACCATTAAGCGTATCATGGCATCTAGCGCGCGTCTTGCAAATCAACCCATGGGACTACGCGTAGAATGCCTAGCAACGTTGAGAACAGCCAAAATAGAGCAAGACGAGGAATAAAAACGTAATTATTATCAATTTATTGTTAATTTTTAATATTTTTATTAAAATAATTTCTTTTCATAAATTGCCATTGACTTATGTGCAGGGGTCGGAAATAAGACGCAATTCTCGACTATGCGTAAAATGAGATGACTCTATTGCGACGTCATTTCTACAAGAACGCGCAAGTATTATCGCTCGTCAGTACCTGGATCTTGTTCCCCAGTATTTGGGTAATAGTCTGATGAATTTTCATTACGTTTCATGAAGAATCTTTTCCGTTGGAAACATCGTTAAGAGGTCGGTATTAGGTAAAGGCATCATACAAAAGAAAAGACATGAAAGACAGCACTCGCAGGTCTAACTTTAGACGTTGCAAAAATTGATTTTTTCCCATGTCTGCGCACTCCTTCATTTTTCAGGCAGTTTTGGATTTTAAACTAAAATTCCTGAAAATAAGACATTTAGCACAATTTTTAGAATTTTTTTTGCATGGATATTTATCGCTGTAATGTCATGAGTAGGAACGATGTTGACGGTTGGATTAACTTCATATTCATGTCCTTTATACCATTGTTTTTTATATTACATTCTCATATTTGTTTGTTTGGTTTTGAATAAACTTGAACTTGAACTTGAACTTGCCGTTATGTGTGTGCACAGAGAAGGGGACACTCGCCTTTAGATCTAGACTCTAGATTTGTACATTGGGATATTTATCTACAGCATTTGTTTACATTCATGGAACGACATTTAGGTATTAATTAGAATGTATTTGATATCAAACATGAACTAAGGGGGAAAACAATGTCATTGGGTTGCAATAACTGGCGAACCCCCCCCCCCCCCCCGAAAAAAATAAAGTAGATAAAAAATAAAAAATGAGAGGTAAAACTTTTACTAAAACTTTTACTTTTTAATAAAAGACAGTGTGGATTCGTCATTCGTGGGCATATTTGCGTAAGTTAACATCAAATTGCAATTTTGAAAACGTCAGAATCTGCAGCGTTTTCTATTTGCATGTACATGTAATATTGCATTTTCAAGTGATTTCAGCGAGGTTGGATATTTACAGGCAAAGTTTAGTGTGGCAAGATCTTGCCTACCTAACCATCCGTGAAATGGCAAATGTGGGACGTGTGGTCCCACATTTGCCATTTCACGGATGGTTTGCTAGTGATCTGTATTGTATAGAATCGTCTATAGAACATTTCTATTTATGTTGCTTTTTTTTATTGAATTGCATGTACATAAAAATACCTTAAACAATCTATGGCAAAGATTTTTCTTTTTATGTGTTTAGTTTCAAACTGAATATACATCTTTTATGATATTTACATGTAATGTTAAAAATCACAATTTCTGCATGTACTACACATTGTACTTTGTAGGCCTATTTTTTTTTTTTAAGCCATCCATCCATAACATTACATCTTTGAATGTTAAACTTGGATTATTTTTTATTTGAATGTTCAATATGATTTCCATTAACCACTTGTAAATATGACTCCTGGGTGATACAGCATCAGTTTGTTTTTTTCTCATGTGGTCATGTATTTTTTTAAAACTAAAACAATTTGTTTTTTCTGTATACTTACTAGTTCATCCAGTCAGTCCTGACGTCCTCTGATAAACCCTCTACTTCGCAAGCCAAACCCAGGAATGAACCTACATGTAAGACTTCGCAAGCCATATTCAAAGAGGTAAAGTGTACCTTACCGATAATGGCTTATGGGCAGGTTTACAGATTCAGAATTTTATTCCAAAAGCTTGTATTCTTGTAATTTTGATAGTAAGGTTTTGGGTTTAATTACTCAGTCTGTTCAAAGGTAACAAAGCAACGAAGCGACAAATTATAATGGTCTTTTGTTTAAGTATACCAAAACAGACAGTGAGACACATTACCGTATCCTAGGAGGTAAATGAAGTGCAGCTTAAAAATAGTGGTTTATGGACAATTAAATGCAGCTTTAAAATTTTGCTCCAGAAGCTTGCATTCCCTTGGAATTTTGATACTAAGGTATTTTATTTTTCCATCCATTTGTTTAAAGGTAACAGCAAAAAAAGTTTAAAACATTAACAACCAATAGATATAAATAGAATGATACATGTATAAACCAAACAGAAAACATTACCCTTTCTCTTGCCATAAAGCTGTGAATACTTTGAAGTCACGACTATATACATGTATTTTTCTTTGTCATTTGCAGTCTCATCTTCCTGAAGATCCAGGGGTTAACATTCCTTCTGATGGTCCACATCCTTCCTTACCATTCCCACAAGGTGGTGTACATGTAAGTTTATTATTAAACATGTACTATTACTGACGCTAGATGAATTTATTCCTACATTGTAGCTTGCTCATGCAGCATTGACATTTGACATTGTTTATCTGATAATCAATTTATGATGTCTCTCATCTACCCTACTCCTTCATGTCTATGTGTTTATTTTATTTTTTGTATTCTGAAATAATTTATGCTGAAGTGGTAAGGGAGTTGTTATTTATTCTTTCAAGCAGGAAACAATCTGCCACCATATCAGGGTGTGTATGTCAATAAGTACAATGTTTGATTGATATGTCGTAATTTTGTTTATCTTCTTTTTTTCTTTTTTTTTGCAGTCTTGTCCCTTGAAAGGTAGAGACAAAGCGTCGGTGTGTGATATTTCTTCGGACGACACACCTTCTTCACCTCTCCCAAGTGATGTAAGTACCTCATTTTTCATGACCTTGTGTTAACACGTTTTATGCTATATTAACATGTATGCATGCAAAATTTCCCCAAATATGGTAAAATTGATGCATTGATTATTAATGAATTTTAATTCTAATAAGTTAAAAATTATTGATTGCTGGTTTCATGATAAAGGTTTTCCATAAACTGTCATGTCAGTGAATATATTTTAGGATGGTTTATGATTGTGCTTCTAGTCATTCATCAAGAAAATATGTGAAATTATATTTTTCTTTAATTATTCTTGGCATTCTATTCATCATTCAGCTGAGACATTTAAGTTCTGTATTACTTTAAATCAAGCTGCTGCAGATGTCTTTTATTGAGCAATGAATTAAAAAGTATGCACCTGCAAAGTATACTAAAAACAAATTCTAAACACTATTTTTTTCCTGGAGGTTTGTAGTTTTAAAAGAAGTATCTCAGTTATTTACAAGCATAGTCATGTTTTATTACAGAGTCGATTGCAGCTGCTGTCTCAAGTGCCAAAAGGGAGGAAGCGCAATTACAAGAGACAAAGGAAGTCTCGGTCCAAGGTATATATTCGATTTTTAACTAAAACTGTGTGAATATGTCTTATCCATGGAATAAGTTCCTATGTATTGGTAATTTGCCCTATTAATCAGGAGAATGAAAATAAAAATTTGAAGATGTAAGAATTTCAATCTATTTTTTTGTGGAAATTTGTTTAACCACAATCCAACAGGGGGGGGGGGGGGGTCAATTAATAATTTCAAACTTAATCCCCCCCCCCCCCCCCCCTTGAAATTACTGCAGAACTGGCACAGAAACTATAAGAACATGTCCTCTCTTTATCCTGTGAAGTCTTGCGCAAGTTTTGGTACGAAATTTGCAGAGATCAGACAAAGCGTTACACTGAAGAACAGGGTCTCAAATTGCCCAGATAGAAAAGGGATGGGTTGAATATTTGAAGTCATTCTCTGTCCTGAAATAAATAGATTGTTGTAAAGGTTAAGGTTGTCTTAAAGATATTACTTAATGTATATTCTTTTGTTTTTACAGTCCGGTCCTCCTGGAAAAAAAGGCAGAGATCCAGAAACCAACATTCCACCTGATGACCCACAGCCATCTTCAAGCTCCCATCCAAGTGATGTATGTAAATTAATGGACATGATAATTTCACATATTTTTGGAAATTTATACAGACCTACCTATTATTGTTCTTCAATCTTGAAGAATTATACTTATATTAAGTTATTACACTTATAAACGTGCAGACTCTATCCACCATTATCCCTGAATGGCTATATAATGCTTGCACTTGGTTTTATACCTGTACATTATTCAATAAGTAAACATGATTACATTAATTATCCTACTTGATCTTAAAGGTAATCAGTTCTGCAGATCAGGAATTTTTGCAGTATGATTTCACCTTGACAGAAACTGTTTATAACCCCCCCCCCCCCCCCCTTAATTGCTTAACTTTCAGAAAATGAAATTCTGGTACACGTTGTTGAGAACAGGGTGAACTATTCAATCCAAAGAAATTTCAAATTAAATCACCACTTGGGCAAAGCATGTAAATATACTGGCATATGTGGGACTGTACTTAGTGCATATTTCTTGAAGACGAATACACAAATTATTTTGAACTTCAAATATTCAGCACATGTAAAAGGAGTTATTTCATGGAATGATGTATAAATAGGATCCTTTCAGGTGGAAAACCAACAGATGAGAAATTGTGCAAAATATTTTTCATCCATTCTTGCTACATTGTGATTCCCTTTAGATACAATTTGACCCTTGTTTCAGATTCAGGCTAGCAATTTAATGTTTTTTTAATATACCTTCAATGATGTATGCAAGTGTTTTTAATGGCCCCCTTTTTAATAATTTGTTAATGTACCACTTTTTATTGTTACAGGAGCAGTCACAATGGCCTTCCCATCCACCCAGAAAGCGAAGGCGACAGCACAAGAGAACTAGAAACCTGAAATCATTTCCAATACACTCCTCTCCATTGAAGGTACAATTCTACTTTTCCTTTAATGTGCATAATTTGTTATTTAACTCTATTAAAGGAGTTACTCAAATTGTAGATTACAGCTGCTGTAAATGTGTATAATGAAATTCACTCATGTAGAACACCATATAGTTTCAGTTTCTGCTATAAAGTTGATTTTATATCTTATCAAAAGTGTATGCAGCCAGGTCAACAGAAATTAGCCTAAAACAAAAGTAATAATTAATATGTCAGCAGCAGAGTCTTAAAAATTATGATTTGTGAAAGATATTCCAGTTATTAAAAGAAATATTCTGGACTCCAAATTAAATTTCATGTTTAGGCTATCAACTTGCTGAGTGCCAAATAGTAAATCTGATATTTTAAATTTCTCTGAGTCAGATCTCCATGCCAATTTTCATTTGTATAACTAGGCCCATTTTGGCCACTAAATAAACAAAATTTCCTGAACCAAAAGAGAAATTAAGTGGCCCGACAAAATGAAAATAAAAGAAACATTACCTTCAGTTTTGTTAACAAACTATGAATTTGAAAGAAATTTTTGAAAATTTCTTAACCTTTTAATGATGATAATAAAAATGATATTATATAAGATTCTTAAGGCGCTAAAGCCACTTGATCAAGTGCTCAAGGTGCAACTTGTGCAGAAGATGACAATGCTGACAAACAAAGTGCAATCAATTATAGGCCAAATTAAACAGATAATTTTCAAGATTTTTTTTAAAGACCTCATCTGAGCAGCTATTTCTAATCCATTGAGGGAGATTATTTCCATGTTGACGGCTCCGCATAAGCGAAGGTTTGCTCCCCCACTTTGTATTAAGCCTAGGAATGACAAGTAAGGAAGAATTTTGAGAACGAAATAGTCTAGAGCGAATGTAATGCTTGATCAAGCCAATCACAGGTAGTATTGTTTATGAATAAGAAAGTGTTATTATATTTTCATATTACCATTTTGTAAAGTTAAGCAGAGTGATTTGGCCACCCATTGCTGGTGTTAACCCTAAACGGGGGGGGGGGGGGGGGGGGGGGGGCCTGGGAGGCCCCCCCCCTCCCGAATTTTGTATGTGGCCTCGCGACGGCTGAATCTTTCGCGCTCAAATTTCATGACTTTTTTCCCTGATGTTTCACGCACATTTTGATACCTCATTTATGTGGATCGGTCATACGGTTCTGGTGTCAGATTACAATTATTGATCACATGTCAAGCAAAATGATCAAATTCTCCATTCATGTGTGTATTAGCCTATGGCAAAACAGTAACCATTCCTAGGAATTACAATTTCTTGTTTATCATAATATTCATTTAACAAATATGCTTTATGGTTGGCAAACAATAGAATACATTAAAATTCAAAAATAAAAAAATACATTATTGGCTTGTAATACACATGACAGCTAATTTGCATAATAATGAATATTAATGAATAAGACACCGTTTTACCCAATTTTCTTTCTTTTTATGTATTTGTGAGTCTTAGAGGTCCAGTTACAGCCAATATTCAATCCATTTTCATCTTCATATAGCAAAATTTACCATTTTGAGAAAGAAAAAAAAAATTTGCATATTATGTAATAAAATAATTAATAAAAAAAAAACGAACAAGAATATTAAAAAAATTACACCGGGATTGTGTTCTACATAAGTTAATCTACATCTGTGCCAAATTTCATGCGCGCAGAGTCAACCGTTGCCGAGATCTTGGGGCCCCCCCCCCCCCCCCCCCCCCCGGCCATAAGAACTCCCAAAATACCCCGGCCTAGTTAGGGTTAAGACCTTAGGGCATGCTTTGACATATTTTTTTTTCTATATTTGTTTTCCAGAAAATGGAGCCCTTCATTTCAGCCACAGGAGTTATGACTGTAGATGCCAGTACGCAGACACGTTCTACCCTTGACATGGAGGACATGGAGACCAAGTCAACACAGTGCCCAGATGATTTCTCACATATTGAAAAAGACCACACTTATCCATCAACACTTCCAGTTCTGCTGAAACCATCCTTTGTGTATTTGTCTCCAGACACCAGCGCACCAGCCACATTTGATCTCCCAACCACACCTGATGCAATACCTCTTGAAGAGACTTTGACATCTCTTGTCCCACAAGATGAATCTTTTTCAGAACCAACAGGAATCCCTCTGTCAGTTTCTCCCTGTCCTCCATCTCCCTCAGTGAATCTAGATTCATCAGATATCACAGTGCCAGAGCTCACAGATATACTGCCTCAGCCATCACCATCGAAGTTGAGTACCGGCAATGGGGAGTGTGAAGATGATTATTCTTTGAGTCAAGGTCTGTCATCATCGTCAAGTCCTTCGACCTCACAAGATTCTTCTCACCACGAATCAAATGCTTCTTCTTCAAGCACAGACACTGACGAGGACCCCGATGAACTGCATTTCTGCATGGACAGAAAATTCATCGTTTTCGAAAGCCAGTTAGATCAAATGATACACCGTATGAAGTGCACAAACTGTAATGGGGGACACATTACCGAAGTTCAAAAATTTCTTGTTGGGACAATGGTAGCAGTTACGGCCACTTGTGTTTGCGGCAGCAACATATCATGGAAGTCACAACCCACCCTTGGGAGACAACCTGCAGGCAATCTCCTAGCATCAGCATCACTCCTGTTCGGCGGGTGCACATACGAGGATGTGAGCTTTTTCACACATCTCCTGAATTTACAGTTCTTGTCCCACACCACTTTCCTCGAAATACAGCGAGACATCCTCTTCCCAACCATTAATACCTTCTTCCAATCCCACATCCATTCCGAACAGGAAGCAGTTGCCGACACCCAACTCACCATTTGTGGGGATGGCCGATGTGATTCCCCTGGTTACAATGCCAAATTTTGTACATATACCTACATAGATATGTCAACACACAAAATTCTGGCTATGGCACTGACGCAAGTGAGCCAGGCGACAAGCTCTGTAGGAATGGAGAAGGTGGGATGCCAAAGAGCTCTAGAGTCACTGCTGGAGGCTGGGCTACATGTGAACGTTGTAGCAACAGATCGACATGTTGGAATACGGAAATTACTCAGAGAAGAATATGGCAACATCCAGCATCAATTTGATGTCTGGCACCTGAACAAAACGATCACGAAGAAGCTCTCAACAAAGGCTAAACAAAAGGACTGCCAGGAATTAGGAAACTGGATCAAATCAATCACAAATCACATTTGGTGGGCATGCCAAAATTGTGACAGGGACGAAGAAAAGCTGGTGGAAATGATCCAGTCAGTCACGCACCACGTATGTAATATACACCGCTGGAATTCTGCAAACCAGTTTCATAAATGTGCACACCCTCCGTTGACCCCAGAGCAGTCAATTACCAGAAAATGGATCACTCCTGGGTCCAAGTCACACAAAGCAATCCAAGATATCATCTTCGACAAGAGACTGGTGAAGGATCTCCGACAGCTCACACTGGCTTGCCACACGGGTGCCATCGAGTCATACCACAACTTGTATCTGAAATATTGTCCCAAAAGACTACACTTCCGGTATCCAGGTATGTTGGCCAGGTCACAGCTTGCTGTGCTGGATCATAATTCAAATACGAAGCGACCCCAGGCAACAGTAAAGAAAGCAAGGAAAGGTACTGCAAATGTAGGAGATCGACGCTTCAAATTTTCCTACTCAAAAGCAGCAAAAAACTGGATCGCATCTCGAATTCCAGAAGACAAGGACTACACCTACCTCTGGGACCTAATGGTTGCTGTACTCCAAGTCACGTCTGGGAAATTTCAAGTAGAGGCATCCGTCATTCCAGAGCTACCCCAAAACATTGCCCCAATTCAGCGTCCATCACGAGAAGAACTGCTTGCAAAAGCTACATCTAGATTTTCAAAGGAGACAGCTTGAATATTACAAACATTAGCATACCATGCATCTAAAGAACATTTTGGTTGGTGAAGAACTGTCAAGTACTACCACTTAATGTTATTCCCTATTATGAAGCTCAGTGTGTATTTTCAATTTTTCATATTTTTGTGTGTCAGTATTTAGTTTCCTTTAACCGATTATGTTGGTATGAAAAGTGGAAACGTTCACTCCATCTGAAACATTTTTTTTTCTAAAAAAAAAACTTGGTATAACTAATGAGCATTATGCATTTCCAGTTCTAATTTTCCAATGGCTTGATCTTGGCATTGCTCCATAAAGCAAACAGGATGTGTGATTTTAATATGTTGTTTCATAAATGTAAAATTATTCATTTGCATTGATGTGAAATAGTTAAAAGGCAATCATACAGAAGTAAAGAGGGCGTGATATTTAGTTCTGTGCCATTTTTAGCATAAAAACAATATCATAGTTGCCTGAAACATGCCGACATTTGTTCACGTCAGGAACATTAATTTACATTTCAATTGTTTTATGAAATTGTACATGACTCCCCTAATGAGTTTTAGTGACATAATGAAACACCTGCTACATGTAATGATTAAAATTAGAAGTAAGGAAACTGCTCTATCAGTCGTTATGTTAGTCTTTTGGCAAAAAGGTTCTTACCTTATAGAAGTATGTTGATGAAACCTGGTACCCTTCACACTCCACAAATTTCCTCAAAACGTCCAAGCATGTACATGTATGTATGTTAATTTATTGTGAAGAAAACATTTCAATTAAAACCTTTTTTGGGGGATAAGAATGTTAGAAAGCAAAATTTATGTATGATTGTATGATTTGTTTTACCTGACTGCTAAGAAAGCAATTACATGCTTGTAAGTAAGCAGCCAGGGGGACCTACGGCTTTAAGTCCTGTCCGAGGGACTTGGTAATTGAGGATCAATGCCTTACCAAAGGTAGGATTTTTTTTTTTTACATTGTACATGTACATATTTGTAGTGAACGAGTTTAAGGTCGAATGTGAAAGGGCATTGAATATAAAGGTTACCTTGTCTAACATTGCTTTGTTAGAAGTGTAAAATGCAAATTCAGTGAGGGCAAATGTATGATGTACATGTATTTTTAAACAAGATTTAGCAAGATTTGGCTCATGTACTGTCTTTCAGCTGGAACTCCGATCTGGAATGCGTGATTTATTTATTTTTTGTTTCACATTATCTTTTCGTATCGGCTTGTAATGAGTGTTACACAGGAGTGTGCATGTAAAATGATTTTGCATCATTGCCTGGTGATTAAATTGATCTTGTCGCCTATTAAAAGTGAGAATCGTGAAGTGTCACTTTGCAAATGGAATCTAAAAAGGAAAAGGGTTGACAAGAGCAGGTGCTCGAGTGCTACATTTCAACTTTGTTCAGACATGCTTACATGTATCATAGTAATCTATGAAAAGTAATGTATTCATCTCATTGTGTACTGTCTAGCTTCAAATTTCTTTGATAATCAAGTGCTTTCAAACTACATTTTTTTTAGTGAATGTAACAAGTACTATTTTCCATGATACATTAATTTGGGGTTCACGAACAGTATGTCTCAAATGACAGAAGAACACCAGTCAAATTCAGATTTGCATATATACAAGGAAAGAGTAAGATTTTAATGTATTTTATTTTTTTTGATGAATTATCATTCATGTACACAACTATTTTAGTGCGGATCCATTTTGTACAAAAGTGAAGGTATGGCTACAGCAAGAGAGCAACTGTGTATACCAACTATTGTAAACAAAGACCCATTTCTATCTTACTGTGAGAAACTCAGTAATAATAAATACATGTAATTTATAATTTGAATTTGTTGTGATATGCTGTACAATGTACTGTACCAAATTCAGTGCCGGATCCAGGGTTGTCTGGGGGAGGGTCAAGCCAGGGTGGGGGGGGGGGGGGGGGGGGGGGGGGGGGGGGGGGGGGGGAGGTCATGAAAACTTTTTTGTTGCCGGCACCAACCTCCGAGAAATTGAACTTCCCATCGAGCTGCTGAGGGGGGGGGGGGGGGGGGGGGGAAGTGTATGTATGCTTTCATTTCCTAATTTTGGTCAGAATAATGGGGAGGGGGGCTGAAGGGCCATCATTGCCATTTTTCTATACGTTTTTACATGATTTTTCATGTTTGTTTTTTTTTGGGGGGGGGGGGTTGAGCCGCCACTGACCAATTTGTCCTCATCTTTGTTCCTGATTTGATATTGTTATTGTCTCATCCTTACATATTTGTAAGATTGCCCAGATCAGAATAATGCACAGGGACCCCTGTCATAACAAGCATCTTTAGATGGGCTTAAAAGAATGTACCATTATTACACTAGCCTACAGCAAAGAACAATAAAACACACGTGGGAACATGTTACTTTACTGGTTTATGGTTGTATTGAATCATTCTTAGTGCCATATAATGATTTATTGATATGTTATAGTTTCACTAATATTACCGAATTATAAGCATGTTTTCTACCTTCTTTCCTCTCATCTTTCATTGCTTCTCTCTCTTTCCTTCTCTCTATCACTCTCCCGCTCATTCTAATTCCTTTATTTGATGTTTGTCCTGTTGGGCCCCATTAATGATTTATAAGCACGTTCTACCACCCTCTGAACTTCTCACCCATCTCTCTCTCTCTTTCTCTCTATTGGATGGTTATATTCCTAAAGTGCATGGTTACATATTGCTGCATTTTTCTGCACTGGCATGTCCTTATGAGATGCTATTCTCATTGTCTATATAATGTTTAAGATTGAATTTAAATGTCTTTCTCACTTTGACCTCTCTTGCTCCTTTCTCTTTTCTCTTTCTCCTGCAAGCGCATGATAGGGACTGCATGTGCGGTGATATGCGCTATAAAAACAGAATTATAACAGAATTTCAAAGATTCCAAATATTCTATAAGTTACCCGAGCACAATCACCTTGTACATGTACAAGACTTGCATCAAAGTACATTTAGAAGACCAAATAACTTCCAATATGGCCTGAATTCCCTGAAATGTTAACATTAATAAAAGCATATGCTTGGATTCCACAAAAGTGATCTTGTACAAATTTCTTATATTCTATCAGTACTGCGAAACATCAAAACGTACACACATTAAATTTTTAGTCCGAATATGTCAACTTTTAATAAAATAAACTGATCATTACATGGACGTGAACAAGTCACGATGAGTTTTCAAGGAATTGAATGTACAGTGGAACCTCGTTTTAACAAGGTGCTTGGGACCAGAGAAATTACCTCTCTACATGTATATTGAAACCTTGTTATATTAGGGCTAAAATACAATAGAATACAAAGAGTTGGGACCAGAAAATTTACCTTGTTATAACGAGAGTTTGTTATATCAGTGCTCTTTATAACGAGAGCAGACTGTACTACATGTATGCCAAATGCCAAGATGCAAACTTACATACTGTACAGTGTACTTACAGGCATGTACATGTATACTATCGAAATGTCCAGAGCTAAAAATGTGACAAAAACATTTTTAGTACAAGTATACAAGATCATGTACCAGAATGAACAAGGAAAAACTAATAACTACTGTGAGTGTGAGCATTTCGAGCTGTCACCGGTGGAATTGCTTCAATATTATGTGATTACAGCAGAAATGTAGAGGAAGTAAACATGTGCAATGCTTACAGATTTCTAAATGAATTTTTTGTTTTTAGACGCACTTCTTGGAACATTTCCCAACAGACTTGAATTAAAAATGAAAAGGGTCAGGCATTTCAAGATACATACATGTCTGCATCTGAAGCCCGAACACCAGAATACTATGGAAATTACCAATCATTTGACAGCAGGTGGGTGCAAGGTATGGTACTCGTTTAAATGTTTTATACATGTACTGAGAGCAAACTTTAAATGAAGCTAAATCATAATTACAAGGTATTATAAATAAGGAATACAAACACACATTGAACTCACATGAAATAGAATCATACATGTACACTTGTGTCAACTTTTGTTGGTTCATAAATGACACCATAACTTTTTAAACCTACTTGCAAGAAAGTAAATATAAGTGTGCTAGCAGCCAGACCAGTTATAACTCATCCAGTATCTAGTTGTTGGTTGCTACATTTTCAAAGTGGGACTATCAATAATTGCAAACTTTCCAGTAGGAATTTTTTTTCCAGTTGGATAATATGTTCACTTTCACGTAAGTGTCTAGAAGCATACCAATTTACAAAATTATAGGCCGTATAAAACAGAGATATGTTGAAATATTACATTAAAAAATGGGGGTAAAATTAGTACATGTATATCTTTTGTAAGGGTTATCCTCTGTACAAAATAAATACTAAAATTCTAATCCAGAGCATTCTTCAGTTGATCATATGCTTTAATAAGGGGTTGGTTACACCAAGAATCGTAAAAGGTTATGAGTTGCCACAAATTACCAAAAATGAACGTAAATGAATGCATGTTTATTGTAAAACATCCATGCAATCACATGGTTAATTGCAAGAAAACACGGGTGAACATACTTTCAAAAATTCTGTTTTCTAAATGATCGCAAATGTCATGTGATGAACATGCATTCATTTGCAGTCACTTGTGATAAATTTTCACAAGTCATCGTAACCTTTCGCAACTCTAGTGCCTGTAGTGTGACCAACCCTTTTAATTCTTTAAATTTTTCTTTACATTAACCTATCCTATATATTGGGCCACCGATATTGAAATTTAACATGTTTATTTGTTGTTAACAAAACATTACCTAAGCCATTGGCCATTTTATACAAACTACAAATTAATGTTACTTTACATAAATACAACTTTCAAAAAACAAGCAATGATGCAACATATAGTCTGTGCATAGCATCAAATTTACATCATATTGCAAGTTCCTCCATAACTGGCACCTGCTCTCCATCTGGGCCTTGTCGAAATCCAACATAGCGTCCATCATCAGAAGGAAAAGCCTGGCGAATGGTCTTCAACACACAAGCAGGGATGACTCGTCTATTCCCTTTCCCAAGAATGCCGTGTGTCCAATAGGTAAACATGCGATATGCTCCGTATCGGTATGACCTGGAGAAAAAATATAAAAATGCAAAATATTACAATTTCACTCCAGTCCAAGGTAAGGATGTATTGCGCACAGCAATTCAAAATCTACAAGTAACATGTCATGGGGACGGGGATAGAGTCAATTTGGTAGTTTGACTAATTTTGTACATTTTATATATCCCGAAGGAAGACTTTAAGGTTATTTTCTTGATCAACAAACCGTGGTGAAATTGCATATTCAAAATCATTCATAATTTTAATGCCAGTTCAACACGCACTGCAGAAGTGAGACAGCAGAACCAGAGTTGGTTCTAGTATCGGTCAGACATGATCTGTCTGACATCTGACTCGGAACGAGGTGGAGAAAAAAAACAGCAAGAGCTACTCTTACTCTAACAGTCAGGGCCCCCGGCACTGTGGAACACGCGTGGTGCTAACACCACCCGTTCTTAGATTTGGCAGATGGAGCACCACGCGTAATAGACCGAAATTTTCTGTCTCCAGTACGTTAGCCTCTTATTTGGGTAGGGTCGGCTACTACTTGGAGACAGAAGCCGTCATATCACTTTGCTGTGCAAAATTTGTCTATGGCGTTTGCCGTTCTAGTCTCGTACAAGGCAAAATGATTATGAAGGAAAAAATACGATAAATTCATTACGAACTCGTGCACATTGATTTCAAAACGGTTATTTCTTTAACATTAAATATGTTTGTTTAGTGTTAAAGAAATAACCGTTTTGAAATCAATGTGCACAAGTTCGTAATGAATTTATCGTATTTTTTCCTTCATAATCATTTTGCCTTGTACGAGACTAGAAGCTCGGGTAACGGTTTGAATACGGCAGCAGGATTTTCGAACGGAGAAGACCTTGGACCCTGAATTACATGAAAAAGGAGCATTAAAATGGATCATTTGGTAAAATTGGTATGTTGAATAGATTAAGTATATGAATTAGAGCCTAGGCCTTATGATTATTTAAAAAAAAATACAGAGGAAAAATGATTTTTTCCTACTGTTCCAGCAGGCACAACGCCATATAAAAGGCATAGACAAATTTTGCACAGCAAAGTGATATGACGGCTTCTGTCTCCAAGTAGTAGCCGACCCTACCCAAATAAGAGGCTAACGTACTGGAGACAGAAAATTTCGGTCTACACGCGTAATTGCAGTTCTTGAAAAATTCATCACAGGTAAAACACCGCTGGTAATTTTTAAATTTGTGAGAGCCCTGCTCTAACTAGGAAAACTAGTAACCTGCAACTGAGACTGATATTAGTGATAAATGAATGGCTGAGCTGACTTACTCATGTTGTAATTCCCGCGGTAATCTCCTTCTTACATGTCCCCGGCAGTCCAAACGGGCAATCAGAGCTGTTCTGAGAACGGCTTTATGCATGCACACCGGTTGAAAATCGACATGCTCTATTACACAGTTTTCAGTCTCAAAAAACTTGTCGCAATTGCTCACTTCATTACAGCAGACACACTGCACCGGTGAATCAAGAGGCTCACAATTCCCGCAAGTGCACCAGTCACTATTGCTCATGCGATCGTCTAGGTTCGGGGGAGCTGGGCGGTCCTCGTCGCTACTGCTACTGGTATCTGCACCTCCTCGTTCTTGTCTTCGACGTTCAACTTCTTGTGCAGTAAAGACTGGCTCGAAGTCATAGGCCCTCGGACCATCCATTGTTGAGAATATTGTAATAAAATAATGATGTTCGGTGTTATCATGATCCCCTCTCATTTACTCTGCACATGATCAGCATTGGAATTCCAAATAAAATCGAAGTTTTGAGAACGCTCGCCAAATATATAGATCTATCTACACAATTAATGCCGCACGTACGCGTAGGCATGAATGCAGTCTGCACTTCAAGACTACGTACAATTCGTGTCGATCGTGAACGAGCGTTCGATTTGAAGATTGCTAAATATAATATTATTTTAATTACTTATTTAAAAAAATATACATATGATTGTTTAAAAAAAAATATTATTACACAACAAATATTTTATTATGCAGAAAATTGAAGTTTTTAGAGTTTTGGCTAAATTTTGTTGTTTAAAAAATAAATCGAATCAACAACCATTATTGCCCAATCATACGCGGTTCTAGGGCATTCCGCAAAAACGTCATACCCCCGCGATCGGCAGCGGTCCATACGAAATCATGGCTACTCACAGATCCGCCAATTCACTAGCTCGAGACTCTCAAATTCCATGAATTTTCTCCCTATTGGAAAATCGTAGAAACATGAAACCTATGGGGATTTACTTAGTTATAAATGACCTTGCAGATAACTACAGATTGTACCATGGGTTTCATTCTCCTTTAATGAACAAGCTAGAGACTAGGCCTTCGAATAAATGCAATGCAGTTACAAGACAAGATAAAAGTACATGCTTACAATGACGAACGAATAAATGAAGCACGTAATGAATTACAAATGAAGTACGTAATGAATTACAAATGAAGAGTCCTATGTGTCCGTGAGTCTGTGGTAAGGTGAATGATAAAACATGCAGGAAAAAGTCCAGCTATCGCGACCAAAAGACTAGTGAAGACGAACGAGGACAGCGAGAGATGAAGGAGAAAAGGGCGCTCGACGAGAAGTCAGTTCACGGAGACGATTAGCTCAGACGCGATGACGATCTCGGAGTCTTTGCGGGATGCGACGCTCTGCCATGTCGGGACTGAAGAGCCTGGCGGAGGTAAAGAGATGGTATGACTAAATGAAGACGGAAGTCGACGATACACGGGACGGTGAGTCGCCCGAAGAAAGTCGTTTGGAAACGGCCGTTAAAGGAAGTGCTGACGGTCTCAGTGTTCGTGGCGTTGGCGGCTGAATGATCCATGAGAGACATTGCGAGTTGAAGGCAGCAGTGGGTCGTGCCGGTTGATGCAATACATATCTCTGGAGATGAGGCGGGAAGACGCCGAACAAGCTGAGGTATGAAAAAGTGTTTATCTGTGCTGGGCTAGTGCTTTGAAGCTTCAGTGCCGAAATCTTCGATGAGGAAGATGGACTGCGGCCGGCGATGAAACATCTCAGCTAGCGTTGATGCAAGGCACGAAGATAGGTGTGTGTAAGACTCGAGCAAGCAGAGTTGCGAGTTGTTGACTCTAGCGTAGTTGTAATGCGAGTAACGAGGAAAGTGTAAAACTGTCCAAATGGAAATTCGCGGCGGAGTTACGCGATACATGATTGGACCACAAAATAGCGTATTCAAAAATAAGACGCTACAGGTCATGACATGAACTGAACATGATTAACAATAACAATGAACAACATCGTGAATTAACATAAGACGCAGGACGATCACGCGATGTTCATGTGATATAATCAAAAGAGTTTAGAAAACCGGTCTAGACCAGAATTGAAGCTAGACGGTCAATGAACTTTCTGTTGATACAAATTAAATAACATTTTTGCCAAAAATTCAATGAGTGACAGATTGAGGTCACTACAGAACAATAGAAATTTCATGTATATAGGTTTACACAATATGTACATCATACAAGGGTAATTCCATAAATATGGGAGCAAATTTGTGACATTTTTGGTGTCCCTTTTACATATGAAACCCACATGTTTGTGTGGCTCTGAGTAAAGACTCAAATAGTGCAGTACGATTGTAAGGTGATTCTAAGCATGACAATGCAACATTATGCTTGGAGATCACTTTACAAGTATGCCGGAGGATACTTTGGATTCAGCAGCGTTTCGCCGCCGCCGCCGCGTCACATTCTTGTGTGCGCTCTAGCGGTCACATTTCTCGACGAATTTTTTTCAGACTTCCTGTGGACGTGTATCTTGGTAAAATCTGGACCCCTATAGTTTCTGGTGATGCTGCCCCCAGTGTTCCGTCTTTTATAGGGTAAAAGGCCATATTTTTGGGGATAGTTTGTGTGCACTCTAGCGGTCACATTTCTCAACGGATTTTGTTCAAATTTTTTATGAAGGTGTCTCTTGGTAAAATCTGGAACCCTATAGATTTTGGTGATGCTGCCCCCAGTGTTCCGTCTTTTATAGGGTCAAAGGTCATATTTTGATAGATGTCTTGTGTGTACTCTGGTGTGCGCTCTAGCGGTCACATTTCTCAACGGATTTTGTTCAAATTTTTTATGAAGGTGTCTCTTGGTAAAATCTGGAACCCTATAGTGTTTGGTGATGCTGCCACCAGTGTTCCGTCTTTTATAGGGTCAAAGGTCATACTTCAGGGCATGGCGTGAGTGCACTCTGCAGGCCACATTTCTCAACGGATTTTGTTCAAATTTTGTATGGAGATGTATCTTGGTATAATCTACGCATGTTTAATTTTTGGTGATGCTGCCCTCATTGTTCCGTCCTTTATAGGGTCAAAGGTCATTTTTCCATTTCTTGCACTCTTACTTCTGCATTTCTCGACGGATTTCGTTCAAATTTTGCATGAAGGTGTCCCTTGGTGTAATCTAAAAATCTGTACTTTTTGGTGATGCTGCCACCAGTGTCCCGTCTTTTATAGGGTCAAAGGTCATACTTCAAGGGATGGCGTGAGTTCACTCTGCAGGCCACATTTCTTGATGGATTTCGTTCAAATTTTGTATGGAGATGTATCTTGGTATAATCTACACATCTTTACTGTTTGGTGATGCTGCCCTCATTGTTCCGTCCTTTATAGGGTCAAAGCTCATTTGTCCCTTTTGTGCACTCTTCTGCATTTCTTGACGGATTTCATTCAAATTTTGTATGGAGATGTATCTTGGTATAATCTACACATCTTTACTGTTTGGTGATGCTGCCCTCATTGTTCCGTCCTTTATAGGGTCAAAGGTCATTTTTCCATTTCTTGCACTCTTCTGCATTTCTTGACGGATTTCGTTCAAATTTCGCATGAAGGTGTTTCTTGGTGTAAATCTAAAAACCTATAGTTTTTGGTGATGCTGCCACCAGTGTTCCGTCTTTTATAGGGTCAAAGGTCATACTTCAGGGAATGGCGTGAGTGCACTCTGCAGGCCACATTTCTTGATGGATTTCTTTCAAATTCTGTATGGAGATGTATCTTGGTATAATCTACACATCTTTACTGTTTGGTGATGCTGCCCTCATTGTTCCGTCCTTTATAGGGGCAAAGCTCATTTGTCCCTTTTGTGCACTCTTCTGCATTTCTTGACGGATTTCATTCAAATTTTGTATGGAGATGTATCTTGGTATAATCTACACATATTTAATTTTTGGTGATGCTGCCCTCATTGTTCTGTCCTTTATAGGGTCAAAGGTCATTTTTCCATTTCTTGCACTCTTCTGCATTTCTTGACGGATTTCGTTCAAATTTTGCATGAAGGTGTCTCTTGGTGTAATCTAAAAACCTATAGTTTTTGGTGATGCTGCCACCAGTGTTCCGTCTTTTATAGGGTCAAAGGTCATACTTCAGGGCATGGCGTGAGTGCACTCTGCAGGCCACATTTCTTGATGGATTTCTTTCAAATTTTGTATGGAGATGTATCTTGGTATATCTCTCAACACATTTCTTTCAAATTTTATATGAAGATGTGTCTTAGTGAAACCTACACATCTAATTTCTACACCATCCTTTTGTTTGAGGGAGGGGATGAGGGAGGGGATGGGGGAGGGTCTTTGTCCCTCCTTCAAATCGCTGCCAGTGCCGGGGGATACATTTAGCATTGCGTGGCCCCAGCAATGCACATTTCTAGTTTCAGATGGTATCACAAAATCTTCAAACAAGAGTATGGAGAATCATCCGGAGATGAAATGCTTGCAAGTCTGCAAGCATTTATTGAGAAGTATAATAGTGATAATGGTGACACCTCCATGGCAATGCAGGTTACCAATGAAAAACTAGTGGTTGCCATCTGTACACCTCTAATGAAGAGGGTGCATGAAGAGTAAAGCACGCTGGTGAGATGGTGTTTCTGGACTCATCATCAAACATGGACAGATATAACTGCAGTGTTTTTTTTACTGTTGACACACAGTTGTGTAGGAGGGTTACCACTTGGCATCCTCATTACAACCTCAGAAACGGAAGCTGTCATCAGGTCGGCATTGCAGCTGCACACGAGCATCATCCCAGGAGAGAAGTCTTTCGGTGGTCGAGGTCTCCAAGGCCCCAGATTGTTCATGACAGATGACTGTACAGCCGAACAGAATGCACTACGACATGTCTTCCCTTCATCTACCCAGCTGCTATGTGTTTTTCACGTGCTACAAGCCACCTGGAGGTGGTTGTGGAACGTAAAAAATCAGGTTCCCAAAGAAGAAATGCCAAATCACCTGGAACATTTAAAGCGGCTCATATACGCTGACTCAAAGCAGACAATGGACGAACTGTACAAACAAACTCAAGAGGACATGGAAATAACAGAGTAAGTCAGTAAGCAGTCAGTTATTTAGAGTTATAACTTCAATAAAGGGTATTAACCCTATTTTAACTGGGCTATTTCAGACCAGGTTTTTACAGGGGAGAGGGTCAATTTGACCCCCCCCCCCCCCCAAGATCTCGGAGACTGAATGACTGATTCACACAAAATTTTGCATGGAGGTACATTGAAGTATTAGCGGCGTGTTCATGTTTTTGTTTAAACGATCCAACGTTAAATATGCAAATTATGAGCATATTGATTACCAAAGTAGGCTAATTTTTTTGTAATATTTCCTAATTTTTAAAGAAAAACGTAATAAGTATTATATTGACTCAAAATGAATTACAGACATGGATAATTTGGAGATTTAGGTATTTACTTGTTTTTTATGGTTTCTCTATAATTTACATATTTACATTAGCATGCATGAAATTTGCATATTTGTATATAATATTGACTGGCCTTCAGGTGAATATTAAATATATTGCCCGCAACAGAATCATATTGCCCCGAGTCGAAGACGAGGGCAATATGGTTGTACTTTTAAGGGCAATATTTTCGATATCCACCGAATGTACATGTAGAGCCAGTTAATATTATTATTACCTTTGTCATGTAGGTGCCTATTTTGTAGCAATGACAAACATGTCTGTTTGCCTGTCAGTCCCTCTGATTTCAGGTTATTCATACAGCTTTGTAATCAGGGTCAAGCAATTGTGACGTAAATTGTTACCGCGCGTATCCATTGTTTAAGCCTTTGTACACTTTAACGCGTACACAATACTGCACGTATGCTCTGTGATGAAAGCGCACTGACAAGCAAGGGTGGAATATGGCTCAATGTTGACCGCACTTTTGGTACACAAAGTGAATTGGTGAAACCCGAAGAGGGCAATATGGCAAATGTTGCCCGCTCGGGTTACGGATTTGGAGTAGCGTGCAAAATCTGGCTTTTTATTTTGTAGTTAAAATGCCTAGTTTTTCTTTTCTTTTGTATTCTATTGTTCATATTTGTTTATGTTTTGTATTATTCTGACAATGATATTAGATATGACAACCATAAAGACAAGGAAAAAAATATATGGGGAAAATTGATTGTATTTCACAAGTTTCACATGTCTATTCTATTATACATGTACACACATATATGTTTTGCGATGACCTTTGACCCTTAATTGTCATGTGACCTAATGCTTGGTCCGATCTTTGCAAATTTAGTACCAAAAGTTGCGCAAGGCTTTGAAAAAAAAAATTAATGAAAGGATAATTTGATATCTGCTGCTGTTCCGGAGTAGTCGCTAAATTACTACGGGAGGGGGGGGGGGGGATCCCCCCCCCCCCCCCCCTAGTCGATATGGGGTTAAGTGCATTATGAATATTATTAGTATTTACAAATTTGGTATTAAAGTGTACTCTTTCAGAATTAATTGCTCTACAGGTCTAGAGCTGCATTTTATTTTTGTACATTTTTTTTGAATATTGTGTCAAAATAGCATAAAAGGAAGAGCTTTAATAAATGCTCTGTTTGGGACATGCGCTCAAAGTTCGACATTTTAGAATTCTTATCTGACTAAAGCTCATGTACATTTTCGGTAGCCAAAAGGAAATTGGTATGAAACTGACTAAATATAGTCTCACATTGTCTGCCTTGCATAAAAAGATATTCCATTCATGAATTCTGATGAATATAACAGTAACACTGGCCTAAGCTTGTTTTTTTATTGGTTTGTTATTGTGTCTTTGTCACTTTCTTGTTTTACAGGAAATGGGTCTGTTCACAAAGTTGGGCACCTTTTGAGGCATTTTTTCTTTAATCCCCTGTAATTCGATGAAAAAGTCTAGTTAGAATATTTTCTTACTTGGCCCATTCTATCTCTGGTGAAAATAAAAAGCATCTGAGAATCATAAACATGTTGTTCCACAATGTATTTTGGAAATAATTATGAAAAACCAGCGTGTGGATGTAACTGGACATCGTGTCCGTGTTACATCCGCAAAGTCTCATTTTGAGACATAACGGCACATCCATAATGCTCTTGATGATAATTATTTGCCTGGTTACTGTAGGCTCTGTATTTAATTCAATGCAACAACAACTGCAATGAGAGTATACTGACTTCAAGAGTTATTGATGAAAGTTGCAGATATTCTTTGGTGTCCCGTTCATCCACAATTTGTGACATTTGATTGGAAACATTCTACCCATTAGGATTTAGCTATGTAAGGTATCATGCATGTAGATATGCTGGTAATCTAAAAAAAAGGTGGTTGTGGATGTAACATGGGACACCAGTATGTTTTTGTCAATATTTTGAAAATGCCTCTCAAAACAATTTGTCTTGTGTTCTTCAAAGGCTTCCTGGAGGCACCAAGTACATTCATATAAAACAACTTAATGGTGTAAGTCATAGTGTTAAAACTACAATGTTTTTACGATAAAATGTCACGTTTTGGTGCCCCAACTTTGTGAACAGACCCAAATACGAGAACTACCTTAAGACTCTCATTGCTCGTAGGCACATGTGGACCATCTGCATGCGAGAGGAGCTGCTGACGAGGGGGAACAATACTAACAACTTCTGCGAGGCAGCGATGAGGGTGCTGAAGGACAAGATCCTTCGGAAAAAAAAAGTAATGAAAGGATAATTTGATATCTGCTGCTGTTCCGGAGTAGTCGCTAAATTACTACGGGGGGGGGGGGGGTTCACCCCCCCCCCCCCCCAGTCGATATGGGGTTAAGTGCATTATGAATATTATTAGTATTTACAAATTTGGTATTAAAGTGTACTCTTTCAGAATTAATAATTGCTCTACAGGTCTAGAGCTGCATTTTATTTTTGTACATTTTTTTTGAATATTGTGTCAAAATAGCATAAAAGGAAGAGCTTTAATAAAAATGCTCTGTTTGGGACATGCGCTCAAAGTTCGACATTTTAGAATTCTTAAGGTGAGGCCTTATCTGACTAAAGCTCATGTACATTTTCGGTAGCCAAAAGGAAATGGGTATGAAACTGACTAAATATAGTCTCACATTGTCTGCCTTGCATGAAAAGATATTCCATTCATGAATTCTGATGAATATAACAGTAACACTGGCCTAAGCTTGTTTTTTTCTTGGTTTGTTATTGTGTCTTTGTCACTTTCTTGTTTTACAGGAAATACAAGAACTACGTTAAGACTCTCATGGCTCGTTTGCACATGTGGGCCATCTGCATGCGAGAGGAGCTGCTGACGAGGGGGAACAATACTAACAACTTCTGCGAGGCAGCGATGAGGGTGCTGAAGGACAAGATCCTTCAACGTACAAAAGCTTTCAGTGTTCCCCAGCTGTTAGACTTCATGTCTACCTTCCTCCAAGACCTTTAGCAACAGCGCCTCATCGATGTGGCAAACGGGAGACTAGACTATGTCCTGACTTCCAGATTCATGGTGGTGGATAGGAACGTCTCAAAGGAAGACATTCAACAGGTAGCTCAACCTTGAGATATCCGTACATCTGTCATATAATCGCAGAAGGCATTATATATTTGGGTGTGCCCCTCTACCCTTCTCTTTTATATTTTATTATTGTTGGTCAGAAGATACAAATACATTATCCATATTATGCATGATTTGATAAAATTTGTTGTTAAAACAGGAAATGTCATTGCTTTTTATTTGTACATGTTTTTATTCATTTCATTAATATATTTAAATTATATGTATGTATTTTGTTATATAGGGCCCCAAAGACAACAGTATTTAACTACTTATGGGGTTACCCTGTTTAAGAAATATGAAATAAATAAATACAAATATAAATGAATAAATTTGAAATAGTATTCAAATCAAATTGATCCCATCCATAGCGTAACACAGATGCCCTGTGATGTACATGTTAGTAAAAAAGCACCAATTGATGATTACCATTTCATTCAGGTAAGCAATTGAAAATTATTAAGATGACTTCAGAACACTTTGCTGAATTTGATGTTTTATGATACACTGTGTATTGATAAGGTGACAACTATACACATAGGCAGTATCTTCCCTTCCATCTAGTTTTGAAATTTTTCATTATGTTTTCTATTTTGAATTTTGTAATCGCTTTCAGGTGTCTTCAACCCAGTACATTGTGAAGAGCCAGCAAGAAGAGGGAAAAGTGTACCATGTTAATACTCTGATTGGGCACTGCTCTTGCCATGTTGGAAAGACAGGAGGCCCCTGCAAACACCAGGGAGCAGTTGTGAGGTACTTTGGTGTTTCAACAACAAACTTTGTGCCTGTTCATGACCCTAAATTGGGATTACAGCTGTACAGGATTGCAAGAGGTAATTATTCAGTGCGAGTCTTTCATCCCTTCCTTTATTGTTTTTCTTTCATTTTTAAAGGCTTTCTTTCTTCCTCAACTCTATCTTTATCTTCAAACGTAAGACAGTGAAAATTTGCAAATATTGCTATGCAGTTCAGTTGCACTAAAATGTCGAATTTGCTCATATAAAAACTGGGGGCATAGTGATTGTATTTACCAAACGTTTACTACACTGGCAAGAGTATTGCTTCTACACAAAGTGTTTACACACTCCTTTGCATTTGATGTGTAATCTAATTATGATATGTTGCCTTTGCTAGATTATTTCATTGATCTACCTTGAACTTGGCAGTAGATTGAATTTTCTGGTTCTCATTGGCTGCACACTGTATATATTGGGAAAAGGTCATGTCAATATTTGTGTACCTAGGGAAATCCAGTGTCCCATTTGGATTCTATGATGGGTTGACCACTAGGGGTCAGCAGACCTCATCATCAGCAGGCGATAACAGCATGGATACAGAGTATGATGTAATGGAAGGAGCAGAACTTCCCACCTCGAGCCAAACAGAAAATCCTGTGCTTGCAAGCCTACATGCACTGCGTTCTCTTCAAAACCAGTTTCAGACACGAGGATCAACAACAGCAACATCAACAGTCGACCTTGTCAATGGTGCTAATTTAGTGATTTATGCATGAATGTATTTGCATGAGTTTTACGAACTGATATATAACAAAACTAAGCATGTCTAAGTTTATGCTAGTTATGATTACAATTGCATGCTGTTTTGAATTTCTTGTCATTTCCTTACATTTTATTGTGTTTATCATTCATGATCCCCCTTTTCAAACGTTCATCAAATTCTACGCAGTTTGCATGATATTCAGTGCAACTAGTAAGCTGATGTTCATATGTAATTCACTAAAAATATTCTTCATTCACATTCATTTCAATTTTTCAGATTTTTTTCAGATGTTCATCGAATTGTATGACAGTTTGCATGATATGCATTTCAACTAGTAAGCTGATGTTCATATGTAATTCACTAACAATATTCTTCATTCAAGTTTATTTTAATTTCAGATTTTTTTCAGATGTTCATCGAATTGTATGACAGTTTGCATGATATTCATTTCAACTAGTAAGCTGATGTTCATATGTAATTCACTAACAATATTCTTCATTCAAGTTTATTTTAATTTCAGATTTTTTTCAGATGTTCATCGAAATGTACGACAGTTTGCACGATATTCATTTCAGCTGGTAAGCTGAAGTTCAAACATGATTATTAGGTGGTCTGTCATTTATGACAGACCTCCTTTTAATTTTGTCAAGATTTTCTTTATTATTATTTTTATTATTTCTTCTTTTTATTACAAATTTTTGTTCCCACCAAATCTCAAAATCGGTCAGGTCACTATCATCGAGTTTCATGTCATGTATGAGGTCAATCATGGACATGGTCAACTAAGCTTTTGAAGATCATCAGGTCATCGTGACGTCATCAAGACGCCATTTTGTAAATTTACAAGATCGATTATATCTTCATAATCGATCATCAAAAATCAACTATATTCACATCATATAAACTTCACATGACGGGTCATCAAGTCATGTCCTCACAGGTCATCTAGAGGTCAGGACGTGCGCGTATGCGCGCGTCAAAATTTAAAAATGCTCAAAATCACGTAGGATCAAGTCTGCACACGTTTCAGGTCATTTTGAGCATTTCAAAAATGTCCGTGCGTAAGCGTCCGCGCGCGCAAGTCGTAGATAACGTTAAAACGCTGTTTTTTCGATTGATTTGCAATCCTGACACTTTTCTTCATAATTTCCATCAACTTGGAATCAATTTCAATCAATAATAAGGTCGTACGGGCGCGTCAAAGTTCAAAATCCGTGCGCGCATCTATGGCGAAAATAACGTAAAAACGTGCAAAAACATGCCTCTACAAAATTAACTCTAGCTCGTTAGATAGTCTATAAACCCCCCAATTTTTTTTCATCATCAGGTAGGGTATGAATCATAGATATGATTTCATATATCATTTGACCCTTATAAACATTTTGACGTCATCAAAATGGCGCCAGAATTCAAAATTTCCATTTTTCATGTTTTGACGTCATCACATTTAAGCAAATTTGGCTCTAGATTCGTAATTATTAGTCGTTTTTCGCCCAGATTTTAATATGTTGTAGCTGAGGCAATTTCCTACAAAACCAGTCACCACCATTTTTCATCTTGATGACGTCATCACAGTGAAATTTTCAATTAAAAATGCCATGTCAGAATTTTCCCTATTTGCGTGTTATGTCTATGGAAGATGATTTTTTTTCGAATCATGAATCTACATGACATTGTTCTCTGAGCAGTATCTCAGTTATTTTTGGTCTATTTTCTTCCAGATTTTAGTATGTTATAGCTGAGACTATAAGCTTTTACAAATGTGGTCTCCAATTTTTGATCAGATGTCGGGATCATGCCCAATTTTTCACTACAAAATGTGACTTGAGAATCCCGTTTTTCGTTTACGTGTTATCTCTATGGGAAATATTTTGGTGTATTGGTCAAAGCACTTGCCTCCCATTCCGGTGACCCAGGTTCGATCCCCGGTGGGTCCATTGAATTTTTTTTTTTTTTTGCTTCTTTTTGCCTTTCATTTTACCATCTTGTTCGACAATTTTAACATAAGCAATCACAAACCATGTAATAAACTGCCTTATTTTGCGTGTTATGTCTATTGGAAAGTAGTGTGCAATAGTTAATGTACAACCCTATGGAAAATCTGATTCCCTGACGTGTATTAAAGCTATCCTGCAATATCATTAGTCCTATTTGATATCACAATTTCCCAAAATTGGCTCACTCAATTATCTTCAAATTTTCGTCAGTCATCGGTCCTAATAAGGTCAAGTTCCCACATCTTTTTCAAGGTCATCAGGTTATCGTGACGTAATCTAGGCGCCATTTTGTACAAATCAACTTATGGTCATATCTTCTTCACTATATGTCATTTCTCTTTCATATTTGGAAGGGCTAAGATCAAAATTTCAGTCATGGTCATCACCATTATCATCATCATCATCATCACCATCATCATCATTATATCATTATCATGATAATCATCAACATCAATATCATCATCACTGTCATGATATTCATGATGATAATGATGATTATCATCAACATCATTATCATCATTACTGTCATGATATAATGATCATCATCATGATTATCATCAACATCATTATCATCATCACTGTCATGATAATATTCATGATGATGATTATCATCAACATCATTATCATCACTGTCATGATATTCATGATGATGATGATGATTAACATCAAAATCATTATCATCATCGCTGTCATGATGATATAATGATCCTCATCAGGATTATCATCAACATCATTATCATCACTGTCATGATATAATGATCATCATCATGATAATCATCAACATCATTATCATCATCACTGTCATGATATTCATATCATCAACTTCATTATCATCATCACTGTCATGATGATATTCATGATGATGATGATGATTATCAACATCATTATCATCATCACTGTCATGATGATATAATGATCATCATCATGATTATCTTCAACATCATTATCATCATCACTGTCATGATGATATTCATGATGATGATGATGATGATATAATATCATCACCATCATGATCATCATCACTGCTATTATTATTGTCATCACCATCATCATTATATCACCTTCATCATGATAATCATCACCATTATCATGATTGTTATCTTGCACAAATATTATCACATCTTCCAATGACCGTTTCACACATTTTCTACATTCCTGTCCTCAAGAAGCATCTCCATGCGTGGCATTCTTGACTTCCTATCTTCAGTTTAGTATTTCCCCATTATTATGATCATCCTGATTACAATCATGATCATACAAATTGAAAGACAGACCACCTAATTCGTCCTCATGACGAATTAAATTCTAGTGTTCTAATTCATTTGTAGCCCAGTTCACTAACAATATTTTTCATTCAAATTCATTTCAACCCAATGTCAAGTGTGTGATGGCCCCAAATAACTATTCTTCTGTGCTGCTATTTCCATAAGTAGAATACCGGTACTTTAACAAGTAGGACATCATGGCAAAGTGGAATAAATATGCTTTACGATGATATCAAATTAAAGTATGATTATGCAGTGACAAAAGAGAGATATAGTCATCGACCTTAAAAATCAGTTGCAGAACATTCTTTATAGGTTTTCAGCCTCCAAAAATGGTTATTATAAATAAATGTTCCACTCCCAGAAGGCGTTCTGGGTTGAAAGTTTATAAGGTGTATACACTACATACAGTATCCCCCAAAATGCTCTTCAATTATGATTTCAATTATTATTTCTTTAGTAGTAGTAGTAGTAGTAGAGGTAGAAGTAGTCATGTCATATTTTTATTATTTATTTGGTATTATTACTTTGCCATCCTTAAACTTTTTTTTTTTTCAGATGATGACCTCCTAGACCAATTTCAAACCATGTGCCATGAGATTACTGCCAAGATGGAGCAATCTTCAGACGTCTTCAGACCTGCCATGGAAGCCATTGTCAATAACTATCGTCAGCATATAAAGACAGACACACATTTGTCATCAGCCATGCATACTTTTGGGAAGTATGTTGGCGCTGCCAGGGAAGAAAAGAGGGTGGCGAGCCAAAAATGCTGCTGTAAAGCGTTTACAGTTGAGAGGCTCTGGCAAAATTGGTGTTCAGCCGACAGCAACGGCTCGGCGCAGGTCTCACATGGGAAGAGGAGCCAGTTGTCTACATGCAGGGCGTCCAGCAAAGGCAACCTATACATTCCAGAACATGGTACTCCCAGTCACAGTCGTCACAGTCATCTGCAGTTGTTCCATTGGTGAGGAGAACAAGGATACCTGCACCCCACAGTCTGAGCCACGCTGTCTCTCACAATCATGCGTTGGGGAAGACACATAGTGCCAAGTAAATGATTAAAGGGTCTGGACCATTGTATAAGGGCTTCCCAAGAAGCTTTCCAGTTGAAAATTAATGTAATAGCAAACACATAAACCCCACATGCTTTCCACTGCAGCCTGGTTTTGATAAAATAGAACAAATACCAATATAAATATACCCAAAGACAACACTAAAATAATGTACATCGCTGTGATGTGTTTAACCCATAGCAGTTTAATGTCTCTTTTTATGCCTCCGCCCACCGAAGGCATTATGTGTTCGGGTTGTCCGTCTGTGCGTCCGTCCGTCCGTCCCACTTCTCGTTACTGCGATATATGAAGAATCATTTGACATAGTAACCTCAAACTTGGTACTAGTATGTATCCCCATACGAAGATGAACTGATTAGATTTTGGGGTAAGTAGGTCAAAGGTCAGAGGTCACAGAGGTCAATTTACATGAAATTATATGAAATTACTGGTTTTTAGGACCGTTACCTTGATATCTCAAGAACTGTTTGAGGTAAGAACTTCAAACTTGGTACTAGTATGTATCCCTATACGAAGATGAACTGATTAGATTTTGGGGTAAGGAGGTCAAAGGTCAGAGGTCACAGAGGTCAATTTACATGAAATTACATGAAATTACTGGTTTTTAGCACCTTTACCGCGATTTTTGAAGAACTATTTGAGGTAAGAACTTCAAACTTGGTACCAGTATGTATCCCCATAGAAAGAGGAACTGATTAGATTTTGGGGTAGGTAGGTCAAAGTTCAGAGGTCACAGAGGTCAATTTACATGAAATTACATGAAATTACTGGTTTTTAGCCTTGTTACTGCGATATCTCAAGAACTGTTTGAGGTAAGAACTTCAAACTTGGTACTAGTATGTATCCCCATACGAAGATGAACTGATTAGATTTTGGGGTAAGGAGGTCAAAGGTCAGAGGTCACAGAGGTCAATTTACATGAAATTACTGGTTTTTAGCCTCGTTACTGCGATATCTCAAGAACTGTTTGAGGTAAGTAGGATTTTAGTGTTTTAAATCACAATTTCGCAATAACCATTTGATGAATGCGCATCAACTATATTATACTTGTAGGTGATCAGGAATTATCTGAATACAAGCGGAGGCATATTGAAGACGCAGTCGTATCTTTTGCTTGTTTTTGTATACATGTAGGTAAGCTGTCTTATCATCATAGATTTCTTCAAGATAACAAATATATATTTATACCTGAGTTGTGCTAAATTTTCTTTTATATTCTGTATGTCATTTTGTTAATTTTGCTTTTTACAAATGAATTATGTTCAGATATGTGAATGTGGATATGAATGGTTCAACACATGGATTGATAGCTGCTCTTGAACATTGAAATACACAACTACATTACTTTACTTTGTGCAATTTGGATACGAACTGCATATAAAATTGTACTACTTTTTATTATTTTGTCTGATACTACATGTACCTGTATCAGGCAAGGTAAGGGGAGGAAAGTCTGTGGACTACATTAATTAAGTTGACTTTTTCTGTACACAAGCATCTTTACCTGATGTAACTGTTAAATTGAAAGAGGAAATGGTTAACCGATTTTTAGACACTTCTGTGTGTATAATACTCTGTATGAATGGATGAATGATGCCCAATGATGACCAAAAACATTGGAAACTTTGATGAATATTTTAACCTGTTATACACATCCAATTCATTTTTTATGCCTCCACCCACCAAATGTGCAAGAGGCATTATGTTTCCGGGTTGTCAGTTTGCGCAATATCTCAGGAACTTCAAACTTGGTGCTAGTATGTATCACCATAGGAAGATGAACTGATTAGATTATGGGGTATGTAGGACAAAGGTCATAGGTAATAGAGGCCAATTTATAAAAAAAAATCATGTTTTAGCCTTGTTAAGGTCTGTTCAAACAAGAGGTGGAAAACCCCTATGGTTTACCGCAGGGGTCTTTTAATTCATTTTATAACATGCAAGTGAATGAGACAGTGTGCGACATGTTAAGTGCAGGGAGTGCAGGTCTTTTGTTGCATCATTGCCACTCATTTTGTACACAAAAATGTGTTTAGATATACTTGATTATTAGGTCAAAGAGCTTAATTAAGATGTGATTATGCCTTATTGTTTGTTACTGTTTTATCACAATAATTCAAGAGGAGTTTGAGCCATAAACTTAATTGAATTTAGGCGGAGGCATAAGGAGACGCAGTTGCATTCAACTTGCTAACCTCTGAAATCAGTCACACACAGTGCCATAGAAAACTGAAATGTAAGAATACATATTTCAAAATGCAAGTTTTAAACTTGAGTTCATTTGTTAAATTATTCTGATCTGGGCAAAGTGACATGAAGATCATTTATTTTCTTCAAGTAGTTTTCATTCTAGGGCCATGTTTTTCATGCAAATTTCTTGTCTGACTTATTGTGCATTTGGATGTATTACATTGATGGGCATTGCATGGATTGTATCATAAGAAATTCAATTCAATTCAGTACATTTATATCAAAGCTTCAAACCATAATAATAATAATAATAATATTCCGTTCTTGTATAGCGCATAACATGATACATACGTCTCTATGCGCTTCCAAAGGGTTTGGATATTATTACCCTGGCTTTAGCTCCGGCAGCCGTAATCAGCGCTAGTGCATTTCAAGGAATAAATCCGATCCTGCCAGGTACCCATTTGCTACACCTGGGTGGAGAGTGGCAAATGTGGATTAATATCTTGCCAAAAGACACTAGTGCCGGGCTGAGATTCGAACACTCAACCCTTGGATTGAGAGTCAAGTGAATGAACCACTATACCACGACACCTCCACTAGTACAAATTCACCAGATAAAATTTCAGGAGTTGCCGAAAAGATACAAACTTGAGAAGTACAGAAAAACACAAAATCTAAAACATGGTGTTTACAAAGTATAAATGAACTGTCGTACATGTATATGGTGATTTGTACATTTTGTTTGAGAAACAGATTGTTACTATGGCAACTAAACAATTTATGGAACTGATTGTGAACTATTTCATGAATATGTAAGACCAAGACAATGATGTTTCATTTTGATTGAGGAAACAGTATATATGAGAGCACAGCCATTTATTATGAGTCAATTACATGTTTATTTCAGGAGGCATGCTAACAGAGTTGATGCTGTTCTCATAACTACCTAGAAGTTATAAGTGTATTTAAATTTAAATTGGACCATAAATTCAAAATAGACCAACACTGCGAGTTCACAAGACATGTTGTATATTCAATTATTATTTTTAAAAACCCCAACAATATTAAAAGGCATTATACAAACATACACAATGGGGAATATATATCAAAATAAGTATATAACCACATTAAAAGTGCTGCAAAAACAGTATATTACTATGTCAAGTGAATAACACACTGAAGAAAGGCCTACTTTTATTGTTTCGTAGGGAATAATAATAAACAAATTACATTTCATTGTTTTACATTGCATAAACAGAGGATAGATAATAATGTGAATTAGATAATGAGTCTAATGAGCGTTTCATCAAGTGTCTTGTCGGTGATTTTTACTGACAAATTCGCTCTCAGCCAATCAAATGCAAGGATTTCAGTAGCTTATAACGTTGTAAAAATCACTGACAAGACAATAGATGAAATGCTCCCCTGAAGTTAAAGAGTTATAAGACAAAGAACATTTAGAGTGTCTTGTTGAGATTGTTAGATAAGGTTTGTGGATTTTTTGGTTGTTTTTGTTCTTTGTGTTTTTGTTTTTGTTTATATTTGTCACCTACTGGTTTCCATATTGAGCCAATAAACCCCACGCAAGTCAATGGGACATCATTGACTGTCTTGTCTTTGTTGATGTGGCTTGTACAGACATGTAATATACAATGAAGACTAAATGTTGCTCAGTATTATTTGAAAGAGAGTATTAGTATATAAGTCAATATAAGTATTTAGCATTGTGAGTATTTGAGAGAATGAGAAAATGAGGTATTTAGAGAATGAGAAAATGAGGTATTGAGAGAATGAAAAATGTATTTCATGAGTACTTTGAGAAAATGAGGGGAAATCAAAACATGAATTGTATTTTATATACACTAATTAAATTGGGGTTGTGGCATGAAAGCTTTATATTCCAATCATAAAGAATCATGTGTGTGTGTGTGTTGGGGGTGGGGGGGGGGGGGGGTAGAGATAAACCATAACATACACTTTACATCCCCAATTTAGCCGATTTGACGCGTATGCATCACGGAAAAAATAATCGCGGCCCGCACGCCACGCCTGGACGTGAGTGGTTGCGTGCATCGTACGTTGCGTACCTGGTAAGAGAGTTGTACGTGCTTACAACGTGCTTACAACGTGCTTACAACGCACAATCGCCGTGCGGTTGCCTCGTTATCGTACGGAGGCCGTACTTGCACGTACGGTGTCCTTACTGACTTGCAGGGAGTAAGTGCGTACAAGTGCGATAAACTTGAGTCACCATCTGCCGAGTCTTCATCGCTCCTCATCTGTTCTTTGCCTGCCTTTACATCATCTACGGCCCGTTTCTGTTGGGCCTCTCTGGCCCTATTAGCTGTCTTTTGAGCTGACCCCTTTTTGTTAAAGTAGAACACTGATGATTTTAAATATTGGCTTAATACTTATTATTGCATAGATGGCATAAATTAAACAAGGTTATCCAAATTTAAAGCTTGGAAACATTTGAATTAATGATTATTATCAATTATAAAACGGTAAAATACAGCCCCCGATATAGCAGCTGAAAAGCTCCTTGAACGCTGCTGAGATGTGTGACGACACAAGAGGGGCGAGTCCTGTCTAAGCAGACGATGTCCCATAACATTATACACATTTTTCAGTGCCTGTTTTGTCATCTCCTCTTCACTTATTTCTCTTACTTGACTAGCGTCAGTCTTAATGTTAGTCTGTTGCCTCACTCTTAACTTCGTGTATGGTATTATTTTGATGAAAAATGCAGCGTTAAAAAAATAAAGGAATCAGTCACTTGTAAACAAAATAAGACGCCATTGTATTTTCAGCTGCTTGCACCGCGGCATGTTCGGCGTTTCAAGAGGGAACGAATACCGTCCAGCATAGGCGGCGGAAGCGGCGGGGACGGGGGGGACGTGTCCCCCCCTAAATTTTCTTTGGGGGGGACAGTCCCCCCCTAAATTTTGGGTTGGTGGGGACGTCCCCCTTTCCCATATATATATATAATTTTTATACCATGATGTTTGCGAGGTTAAGAAAATGCGCGCCCTCGTTTGACCTCCCCAAGTGAGCGCGGTTGACTGTTATGATGTGCGCCTATGACTGTGTAAATGCTTATAAATTATATGTATGAGAATATGCCGCATGCGCGCCCTCATCGAGTCTTCCTCATCAGGTGAGCGCAAAGGACGGTGGATGATTGAGGCCTGCAAGGGGTCTAGATTTAGCCTTAGTACCTGGATATGGGCCCGATCAGAGGTATGTATACTATATGCGCCATGAAGTAGACCTACCCTTGTAAACTGGAACGTTTTATTATTAAACTGTAACTTAACTTATTCTTAAGAAGGTGACGGCAAGAGTAACAGGTCTAGGAGTACTAGTACAGACCCGTAACTGGGGGGGGGGGGGGGGGGGGGGGGGGGGGGGGTTCAGGGGGTTCGAAATATCGGTCTTTCCGTCTATTTTAATACATTTTATTTGGATTTTGTCCCGTAACTTCCTAATCTGGCAAATCTATAATTAATCAATGTCATCTTTCACCATTCATTTTCGAATTTGTACATTATGCCATGTACATTCGTTTGTAGTATCGTCCCCAAGCTGGCGAGCAGAAATCATAAGGCGAAAAAATTATCCAAAGTGACATGAGAATAGTGAATTTTAGGTTAATTTTTTTTAAATTTTCATACCAACTGGCTTAAATAGGGGAGGGGCGCACAAGGGGTCACGTGAAAGGGGGGAGAGAGAGGAAGGAAAGTGGAAATTAATGTGAGATAATACCGGTTTTCCGGTATCAATTTGAACACTTTTTTATTTGCTTTAATTTGTCCTGCAACTTAATAATAAGGCCAAGTCAACATACGTCTTTGGCCATTCATTTTTGGAATTTATTTTTCATTTTGCTATCGATTTTGTCAAAGACTGAAAGAGTTCAAAGAGTTATTCAAAATCGTCACCCGCTCGTTGTAAGGTCTTGTCTATGTGACGAATTTGAATGACAATTTCTTGAAATCCACTTGCCATGCAAAGATGGATTTGATGATAAATTTTGCAGCGGATTGCCAGGTCGGATGAATTCGAATGAAATCTGACAAAAATGGAATGGAGATATGTTGAAGTTGATTGACCATTGAAACTGTTGAATGACATTTTTAATTATTAAACTTTCTTAGACATCTGACATTTGGATGATTATTGATTCCTATCAGACTATAGGACGAAAATGAAGGGTAATGTGATCTTTGAGAAGTGTTAGATTGGACAGGAAATCCTGACAATACAAGGAGATAGATTGCTTAAAACACCATACTAAGATAACGTGGGGAGATAATTAAGCAGTGACAATTATGAGAAGACTCAAATGAAATCTGTGGTAATGGAATATAAAAGTGAAATATAGAAACCATACTCAGGCCCGTAACTAGGATTTGTGCGGGGGCGGGGGGTTCAACATTGGAAAAAGTGGACGTTTCTGAGGAAGCGAAGCGACCGAGTATGGGTGTCGGGTCAGGGGGTGTACCACTCCAAGAGTATGGGCATGAACGTAGTCAGTATTATTTGACAGGGGTGGGTGAAATGTGAAGCCCGAACATATACTACCACTGTATAGGATTCAAAATATTACTGGAAAAGAGAGATGGGTATTTAATGTGTCTGTTCACTTTTAAATGGACAATTTTCCCGCTCTCAAGTTGAATACTCCTGGCGGACCCGGTCTAGTCATTCAGGCCCTTAAATCATGGCCCTCTAATACAGCCTGTTCAACCGGAGTGCCATGGGAGTATTTTATAAAACATCGACTTCTTGGAAACTATAATCAGAAATAACAAGATGCCCCAATATAACACTTGGGGTGTTTTGGAAACCTTTGGGATATGGTAAAGTGCGTTTTCCGTCGCTCGCTTCGCTCATTCACAAAATTCTGAAACGAGTTTCAGGCAGCGAGAATATTTCCATAGTATGTTATTGTAATAAAAAAATGTCTATGAATATTCAATGTTATGACAATTTCGGGCACGTCTGCCTTATCGCCATGGCGCCCAGAAATTATGGTTACCTTACTTTCTATATTGAAATGTTATGAGCAACAACATATTAAAGTGCATTTTTCTTCGCTCGCTTCGCTCGCTCGCAAACCTTGTAAACGAGATGTTTCATGCAGCAAGGTCCATAATGAAATATTCAATGTTATGACAATTTCGGCACGTCACTGCCCTATCGCCATAGCGCCCAGATATTAGGGTTAACTTTCCATAAACGAACAACAACAACAACAACAAGTGCCCCCCCCCCCCCCCCGTTCGCTTCACTTCCTAACAACTTTAATATGAATGATGCCTGCATATGGCAGCTAGATGACCGGAGATATAGCTTTACATTTCACCTATTGGTGACTAATGCAATAAAAGTTTGCCATTTAAAAGTATATTTTTATTTTTCTCTCGCTCGCTTTGCTCGCTCGCAGTATTGGGAATCCTACACATGTGGTATTATATGTTCGAGCTTCACATTTGATCCACCCCCTGTCAAATAATTCTGACTATACGCTCATGCCCACACCCTTGTAGGGGCACACCCCCTGACCCGACACCCCTACTCGGTCGATTCACTCCCTCAGAAAGGTCCACTTTTTCCAATGTTGACCCCCCCCCCCCCCCCCCCCCCCACAAAAATCCTAGTTACGGGCATGAGTCAGAGTTTTGATCATTTTTGAAGTCTCGTGGTAGGTTAATCGTGTAAGCCAAATTAGACAAGTGACCTAGAAAATCAAACCAGGACATGTGTACTGTTAGATCAGCTGATTACTATAGACTATAGTCTAGTCTAAATATTTTCCTGGTCTCGGGGGGCGGGACATCCACAGTCAGGTAATGTTGATATTACTATAAAACAGAAGTGGAAGTTTTAATTCGCTTGGGTTTGACTCGCGAAATTCGCGAAAAAAAGTCATCGCAAAAATTTCAGCTCTTTAAGCAAACCCAAATATCACTGATAAATAATATCACAGAGCGGAGGCGGGAAGACCGCGGGAACATTGCAAGTTCGGAAAGTGTATATAAGCGGGGTGCACATTTTTTCACCGCGTTTGATTCTCTTCATGAGCAGAATCAATATTTCATACAGCGCAAGTCCAACGAAAAATATATAGTGGGAGAATTAGGCCTTCTATACCTGACGACTTCCCCCAGCCGCCCCCCCCAAAAAAAACAACAACAACAATACAAAACAAAAACGGGTCCTTTTGCAGGGTGGCGCCTCGTCCGAAATTCGGGGGCTAATATTTTAAATTGTAAATTTGGGGGCCTTATCCGTCATAATGGGGAACAAAGAGATGCACATTTGGCCTTGCGTGCATTGGCCTGCAAAGCTAATAATGAAAAATACACCTATATTCGCATTTTTCAGACGCAGATGTGGTATACACCGTACGCGTGATGGTTACTGGTTAGTCCCCCCCCCCCCCCCCCCCCCCCCCCCCCCCCCCCCCCGGATGGCATAGTGCAATTTGACTTTGTGATACATGTAAACCCAGTCCATTTTATTAAGCTCACCGTCTAACTTCTGATTTATTTCTCGGATTTATATCACAGTAAACTTAACATTATGATATACCGTGATTCCGTGAATGATGTAACTCTAGACTATTTTATTATTGAAGGAAGGGGAAAAAATACATTAAAGAGCGCCTTGGGAACCTGATGATTATTAGACGCTAAATAAATCGAAACAATAATAATTCTGATTATTATAATAATAATAATAATTATTATTATTATGATTATTATCATTATCATTATCATTTTCATTATTATTGTCATTATTACTATCATTAATTATTATTATTATTATTATTATTATTATTATTATTGCTCCACTTATTTTACTGAATTATCCGCAATTTCAATTAAGTATTTTAAGTGTTAAAATATGGTCTGGCGTCCCCCCTAAATTTTGGTGCTTCCGCCGCCAATGCCGTCCAGCTATTATTCGCAGGGCTTTTCAATTTGAAAATGGGGTTTATTTCATTGATCATTGACCCTTCTCCTGTGTATTTACAATCAAACGGTTTTAGTTATCAGAATCAGTTCACTTTCCCTTTTCGAATGGTGTGAAATAAAGTCATGTTTAAATGTACCAAACTCTTTATAATTTGATAAATAATTGCATTGCAATTACGTTCATTCATTATAGGACGTCGTCTGCTTAAGCGGGATCGATCCCTCGTATGACGACATCAAAACATCGCTATATTTCTGGCGAATCCTCGGATATTCCACATGCTGAGAAGAGCTTTTATTTATGTTGTTTTTATAATCATCATATACGCAGTTGACATAAAACTTATACGATTGCCATCTGTAAGCTTCCCAATTTCTAGTGATACATTAATTGCCATATTTGTGATTTTCTTGAGTGTTCTACTTTAAGCTTCTTGGGCATCTTGGTGACGAAATGATGATACTCGTCAGTCTGCTCGGCTTTTGTATATCCTGCAAAAAACCGGCGCGCTCAACGTGCGTTGCAAGTGCATAGCACGTACTTCCTCGGTGCGGTTTAAGTGAGTTCTGCGTGCTCACTGGACAATTGAACTGGAGAAGCGCCGAATGCGTTGTCCGTAGAGCAAGTAACTGTGGGAAAATTTTTCAAAAACTCACGGAGTCCGTGCGTTGTGCGCTCGTTAGCGGCAGAGGGCACGCACGTCAACGCACATCACCCGTACTGGGGGTGAATCTGTAGACCGTCCGCAGCCTGAACGCAGCGAAAGTTCCTCGTGCACTAAAAGTGCTACGGCGTGTCTGCGTGCTCCCAAATCCGTACTGATGCGGTACTCACCACGTACAGATCCCCAAATTTTGCCCACGTTTTTGCACGTAGACAGCACGCACTTGCAAGTACGGCGGGATGGGACCAGCGCTTAGGGGGGCGCAAGTAAAAGTCCAGATATTTTGAGATCTGTACCGTGGGGCATGAGCATCCCGAGACAATCGGTCGACCTGGATTGTTGGATTTGTGGATTTTGGGAAGAAAGTAGAGATTGGGACAAGCTACTTTCTTAGGTATCAGACCTCTTTGTGTTTCTAGGTCTACATCCATTTCTTTAACTGCCTTTCGAACTTCTTCAAGATGGGATGGTGTGGGATCTTGTGTGAGTTCTTTGTACGTGGTTTCGTCTGATAGTTGTCTTATTCCCCCGATATGTAGTCATCTTTGGACATGATCACCACCGATGATCCCTTGTCTGCTGGTTTAATGACAATGTCTCTGTTTGATTTTAGTTTTTTGAGGGCTTGTCTCTCTTCTCTCGAGAGGTTGTCTCGGTGTTTTCTGGTATTGTATATGTCAGCACGCGCTTTTGTCTCTGTTTCCACGTTCTGTAGAAACATCTGAAGATATTGGTCATTTACATAGGGAGTCCATGTGTTTTTCCGTTTTATGTGAGGGGGTTGTGGGGTTTCATCCTCCTCATTGGTTGTTTGCGTATGTGGAGGAGTGGGGTTATCATTTGTTTGCGCTTTGTCAGCAAAGTGGAATTTAAGTTTCATATGTCTCTCCGTTGTACCTAAATCTCTTTTGATTTGAAGTGTGTCAACCTGGGGCGGTGTGGGGCAGAATTTGAGCCCCTTTTCCAGCAGACATGTTTCTGCTTCGGAAAGGGGGTAATTGGATAGGTTGACCACTGAGATTTTGCTGTCTTTTTTAGTTTGGTTGTTTTCGATCTTTCAATCTTGGGTATTTTTGTTTCAACTTCTTTTCTTACCTGGTACATTTAAATGTTTACCCCTATTCAAATTTACAAGGTTACATACACGTGCGTTGGCATGGTTGGATTGGAGCTCCCTCATGTCCCTGGAGTTAATCTATTCTTGTGAACAATTTCAAGTTGTAAATTGCTAATTGTTTTGATAGGACCCGAACTTCATACTGTTTAGAAACCGTGGCTTATTGCACAGTTTCGAATTTTGGTTAAAATAAAACTGAAAATCCCAGACGGCCATCTCGGGACCTAAACATCGAATGATGACATGGACTGATGCAAATATGCCCGGCCCTACGCCGGACGCTACACGCTAGCTTACGCTAGCTTCCGCTATCGTCTCGCGCCTACTACAGCGGGCCCATGACATTTGAGAATCACTCACTCACGAACTCTCGGAGAGTCTACCCAAACTTCTTCACTACTGGAAAATATTTCTACTATCAAGATAGCATATAATTCTTGATATCACGATATAGATATGACATGTACTTACGGGATTTTCACGAAATTTGTCTTGAAGCACAGAAGTTAGGATTCACCAACCAATATATGGACGATGGCCAGCAGGCAGTTAAACGAAATATATGTATATCTACAATGTAAGTTCTTTGAAAAACTGTCTATGACAAGTTGGCGAGCTGACGAGACCCCAAAATATACGGGTCTCCCCTTTTTTTTTTGCTTGTCAGAGATTTATGGAGGGAAAATAGATCCTCATAACCCCACCACCCCCACAGAGCGAATTTAGGAGGGCTTGGGAAAAATTGTCGTCACTCCCCCCCCCCCCCCCCCCCCCAGCCAAGGTGTATTTCTCTGTGTTCAGTATGTCAACTATGTGGGCATTATGTAGTAGATCACCTGATTTGAAATTCCACACTGCATGTGGTAATACTATGAACACAGGGTTTATTTCGCATATTTAAAACAGAGTGGCCCATTCACATAATTGGCCCTGTGAACAATAAGCATGACAAACATGAACATAAAAATCATCAATATAAATTACACACATTAAAAGGTAAAGTGAATGCACAGATTATGTAACTCAAATTAAAACATAGAATATGAGATTATTATAGAGGTAGAATTATGGTACAACACAGGAAAGTAGAGAAGGAAATAAAACTAGAATTTAATTCGTCATGGGGACGAATTAGGTGGTCTGTCTTTCAATTTGTACGATCATGATTGTAATCAGGATGATCATAATAATGGGGAAATACTAAACTGAAGATAGGATGTCAAGAATGCCATGAATGGAGATGCTTCTTGAGTACAGGAATGTAGCAAAATGTGTAACGGTCATTGTAAAATGATTATGGTGATGATGATTATGATGATTATAATGATATAATGATGATGGCGATGGTATAATAATAGCGATGATGATCATGACGGTGATGATAATAATGATGATGATACAGGATACTTGGGAGATTAGCCCCATAGCTCTAATACAGGACAGGAAATCACAATTTCCATAGGGTTGTACACAAACTACTGCACACTACTTTCTAATAGACATAATACGGAAAATAAGGCAGTTTATTACATGATTTGTGATTTTTTATGTTATACTAGTCGAAGCGGATGGTAAAATGACAGGCAAAAAGAAGCAAAAACATCTGATCAAAAATTGGAGACCAGCCTAATAAAAGCTTATAGTCTCAGCTACAACATATTAAAATCTGGAAGAAAATAGACCAAAAATAACTGAGATACTGCTCAGAGAACGATGTCATGTAGATTCATGATTCGAAAAAAAATCATCTTCCATAGACATAACACGCAAATAGGGAAAATTATGACATGGCATCTTGCATTGAAAATTTCAGTGTGATGACGTCATCAAAATGAAAAATGGTGGTGACTGATCTTGTAGAGAATTGTCTCAGCTATAACATATCAAAATTTGGAAGAAAATCGATCACCTATTACTGAAATATTAGCAAATGAATACAAAAATGATGACGTCATTTTTTCAAAATCATTTTTTTGAGTTCATATGCAAATATGATGACGTTAGAACATGCGATCGGCAAAAATTCTGCATGAATTCCAATCTACAACTCACAGGCTTTCATAATATGTACAGAAATTTGGGGGTTTCCTCGCGTTCTGACGAGCTATGGCGGATTCTAGATAGGCATGTTTTTACCACTTTTTACATTAGAATGCCCATTGACGTGCGCACGAATTTGAAAGTTTGACGCGCGCGTAGGACATTATGGAAGGTCGAGATTGACTGTAAATAGTTGGAAATTGTCAAGAATAGTGTCAGGAAGACAAAATATGCGAAAAACGGCGTTTTTACGTTCTCTACGCGCTGTGTGCGCGCATAACGCGCGCACGGACGCGCACGGACAGAAAAATTCAAAATGCTTAAAATGTCCTGGACAATACTCTAATTTGATTAAAAAGTGATTTTGAGCATTTCTAAATTTTGACGCGCGCGTACGTGTGCGTCATGATGCGCGCGGATTTTGATGACATTTTATGTTGACCCTTGACCTGACGTTCATGTGTGTCAATTATGGTTCATTTTTGATGACTCGTTATGAAGATATGATTGATAATGTGATTTCACAAAATGGCGCCTGGATGACGTCACGATGACCTGATGACCTTGATAATGATAGGGGCACTTGATCTGCTATGGCCTGATAATTGACGAAAATCTGAAGAAAATTGATCGAGTTGATTTTGAGAATTCACGGTCACAAGAAATAAGTTGAAAATAAAGAATAAATAATAATAATAAAGAAAATTCTGACGAAATTAAGAGGTGATCTGTCGATACCGACAGACCACCTAATTACATATTGCATACTAATACACACACAGCCACACACACTCATAAAACACAATCACAAACACGCACAAACATACACACACAATTTAGCAACATTATTAAAAGACAGAACTTTTGGTTCATGCTCTAATGGCCCCATTTGTACAATATACATTTATTGTTCTTGCTTAAGACTCTCCAGTTTCCTTTTTGAATCCTGTGATAGATAAGGCATTTCTTGCAGAGAGTGGCAGATTATTCCATAACTTTACCCCTGCGTTGACAAAAGTATTTTGGTAGAAGTTGGTTTTACAGCGGTTTGATTTAAGGAGTCTTTTATTACTGCTCCCGGTATTCCTTTGTCCAACTTCGTCTAAAAAGACAAATCCATTTATTACCTTTAGACAGGAAAAACCGTGAATACATTTAAAGACTAAACAAGCCATCGCCCTATCAAGAAGTTCATTAAAATTTGGCCATTGTAGTTCATTAAACACCTGTTGTGAACGGGTTTCCCACGAGTGCCTAGAGACTATGTACGCAGCTCTTTTATGAAGTTTACTCAGAATGTCACAGTTTGACTGCGACCGCCTGGACCAGGTATTACAAGAATAAAGGGCGTGTGGTAGGACATAACCCCAATACAACTGTTTCAAGTGATCTTTACCTAAAACATTTCGGAGTCTGCGAACAACACCCAATTTTTGTTTCATTATCAAAGACACGTTTTCAATATGTTTCTTAAAGTTCAAATGTTTATCAATAGTAACCCCTAAGCACTTAAATGTTGACACACTTTCCAAGGATTGGCCGGCTACAGAAATACTCAGCGTCGGGTCACTTATGTTTCTGACTCGTTGATGTGAGCCGACCAACATTACTTTTGTCTTTTTAGCGTTCAAAATTAACTTGTTTTTGAGCAGCCAATTATGAAGCTCAACCATTCAGTTTTCTATTGATAATTTCAGTGTTGGTGCCACTAACGACAAGGGTAACATCATCAGCATACATAAATACTTTTCCAAATGAGAAGCTTATCGGTAGGTCATTCATTACAATTATAAAAAGAAGCAGTCCTAAGACCGATCCTTGTGGCACTCCAGTATTTACTTTCCTTTTATTAGACGAAATCCCTTTAACCGAGACAAAATGACTTCTCTCGGTCAAATACGAGCGAAACCATTGTACACTGTGTTTTGAGCAGCCACAAAGAGTAAGCCACAAAGAGTATACTTGCGTAACAATAAATCCTGGTCATGAGTTCAATACATACCACACTGTTGTAAATGTGTGTCACTCTGTGTTCAGTATGTTAACTATGTGGGAATTATGTGGTAGACCACATGATCTGAAATCCGACACTGTGACCACACTATGAACTCATAATTTACACATAGTTGACACATAGACAACTATGTGAACACACTGTGGCAACACTGTGATTGTTCCATAAGGGTAGACCGCTGAGCTTGATTGGAGGGAAACAAGAAAAAAAAGGGAAAGAAAGAGAAAAAAAAAAGAGTGGAAAAGAGGAAAAAAGGTGGGAGAATGGAGATGAAACATAAAAAGAGTACGAAAAAGAGAAATACTCACAAAGAAGCACAGAGAAAAGGGGAGAGATTAGACCCAATGGAGGGTATGGAAGTGTCTTATTTGTAAGATGAAGTGAAATATCTTTTTATCTTTCGTGAGAAGTTTGCAAGAGATGCGGAGTATTTTATTATGTCAGGGATAATGTTCCACAGCTTAGGTCCCGAGTACCGGATGTTATGTTGGAATAATAAGGTTCTGTGCTTGGGTACATGGATGTGATTTGCGAATTTGGTTTCGTATTTATGAATAGTAGAATTAATTGAAAGAGGTTACAAAATTCGCCAGAAAATAAATTGTTTGTACATCTGTACATAAAAATGCTTTGTTGATGTTTATTGATATCGGGAACTTTTAGTATGTTACATTGTTTGAACAAGTGGTCGACGTCACACCAGGAGCAGTACCTGTAGTTATACAAATTATTTTCTTTTATAGAGTGATTAATTCGTGTAATTTGGAGGTTGTAGATTTCCACCAGGCTAGGTTGCAGTATGATAGATATGTATTTCTCTAATTTCCCTTTCTCTTTCCACATGTATTTCTTTGTTTGTCCTTTTCTGTATCCTTTATGCTTTCCTTGTTTTCTTTTTCCTTTAATCCATCCTCTTCTTTTTCTTTTATATTTCTTCGTTTTTCTTTAATCTATCCTCTTCTCCTCCCTTTGTATCTTTCCTCATGTATTTCTTTGCTTTTAATTATTTTATCATCTACCCTTCTTTGGTTAAATTGTTCATGCCTATAGCGCTGCTGGTGGTCATGAACGTGCGCTGGCGACTTAGAGCCCTTTCACACTCACTTCGTTAGAGCGCTCTAACTAAGAACGGTTCCTCTGGAGCGGTTCCCAGGTGAGTGTGAATGCTCAAGTGGTCCAGGAAGCGTACTTCTGGAGCGCTCCAGAAGACCACCTCGCGAGGTGGTCTTGAGGAACGGTTCCTCGTTAGAGCGCTCCAACGTGTCAGTGTGAAAGCAAAGCGATCCTAAAGCGTACTTCAACCGGAAGTGAGTGTGTGTGGCGCGGGAAATCAATGGGTGATTTGATACATTGAGCGAGCGATTTGATACCTTACTTTACGCTACGCAGGCAATCACCGGTATAGCAGACGACAGACCGACCGGGCAGCGGCACAGCGCATTATACGGTTTGAAATTCCGCGCGAAAAATTTGAGCCGCTGATCTGAGCTGCCATAGCAACAAGACCACTTTGACTCGTTGAGCGATTCGAGACATAAAAAATGCGGTGAGTGTGAAAGCAAACGAAGCGTTCTTCAAGAACCGTTCCTCTGGAGCGCTCTAACTTGGAGCGGTCCAGAAGTGAGTGTGAAAGGCCTCTTAGTCTCATTCACCAGAGCACTTGTAGGATTTTTCGCGATAAATCACTAAACAATTGTGTAAAAGAAATATGCGCCGCCTCTGGCACTTCCTGTTCAAGTATTCATGAAGTCCAAATTATTAAATTGGCCGGGAGAACCTATACTACTACTACTACTACTACTAATTATAATCAAACTAATAACAACAACAATTATAACAACAACAACAATAATAATAATAATAATAATAATAATAATAATAATTGTAATGAATCAAAGCTAAGTAGTTGGTAGAACAAACAATTCTTCATGACATCCAACATATTTACTTATGCAAATCAACAATTAAATCCCTCATTCATTTCTTCTGTGTAAATAGTTACTGTATATGATTTGTTCAGAGAATGATCAGTCTTTGTTAGCCATGTTAGTGAATACAGCGGAAAACGGGCATGTTGTCATTCACTGCATACTTGTTTTTGTTAGTTGACATCTAGACATCGTATTCTAGTATACAGTTTCGCTTTAGAAGGGGTTGTGCTTATTACATTGCTTGTATATATATGAATGTAGAATATTTGTTGTTGTTGTTGAACTGTTTGTTTTTTGTTACCAAATGCAGTCCGTTGCACGCTTCCGACCTAGATATACATCTCTTCCTTGGCTCCTGTGTTACAGACTCAAACGTACAATATCTGTTCAGTTCATTTGTTTTTGCATTTTTCAACAAGGCAAATCAAACATGACATAAACTAGACATGTATTTGTTTTTCATGTCGACTATATCAAATGAACAGAAATAGTGATGTAAGACAGGGAAATATCAATATGACAAAAAAATAATAAATTGGTTGCAAACACAATAGTAATAATGAATCAGATTTGAATACTTTATACCTAGCAGAAAGACTTAACTGAGGTAACATTATAAGAGACCAGAATAGAAACAGAAAAAGGTAATTCAATAAAATGCAGCAGACGCTCATTAGATAAGCTTAAAATAAAGGCGGCCTGGTGCCCTTCATCTATACGATACTTCATAGAGCAACAATATAATTAAAGGGCAATCAAACCTTCGTAATAGTTTGATTTGTGTGAAAACATAAACATAAAGAGAAGCAGCTTGGTGAAAGTCTGATTAAAATCGGACAAACAGTAAGAAAGTTGTGACTTTGTAATCATTATACGTTTGGGAATTACAAATTGGCACAACTTTCCCATTCGCTGTAACACACAAAGTGACTAAAATGTCATTTTTTTTTTAAATTTATAACTTTTTAGGATCCTTTTCCTTTTGAAGGACCTATAACAATGTATTTTTTGAGTACTTCCCCGGGGAAAAGGCGCTCACGAATAAACCAAAATGTAATGATATTTTGGTGCGCGATGGGAGCATGTCAATAAAATTAGTGTATTCATTCAAGTTGAATGTGCGTACGTTGTTATTGTTTCTTGATTTCCCCCCTTGAAATTGCTTAATAAATAAATAAAAGAATAATAATAATAATAGTACCATGTATATTTCAGGAAAATTCATTGCTTTGCATGGGCAAACAAACAAAAGAATATTAAAGAGAATGTTATTAATATCCAAGGGGAGTTATGTCATGATAATATGCGGATAGCGAACGAATTTAACAATTATTTCACAACTGTGGCAGCAAAATTAGCTAGTAATCTGCCAGATAGCAACACAAATGAATTTGGAACGGACAGTGTTAAATTACAAAAATTATACGACACTAAGGGTGTGTCGGAAGGTTGCTTTCTTTTTTCTCCTGTCAAAGAAAAGTTTGTTTTAGATGAACTAAATAAGTTGAAAATATCAAAAAGTACCGGGCTTGACTTGGTACCTGCCAGATTTTTGAAGGATGGAGCTAAATATTTGTATAAACCTTTAACTTACATTATTAACTTATCTGTCTCAACCTCCACCTTCCCTGATGAAATGAAATTGCAAAAGTAACACCTCTTTATAAAAAGAAAGATAAAACTAATGTTAGCAATTATAGACCGATTAGCGTTTTAAGTATAGTCTCGAAGGTCCTAGAGAAATGTGTGTATGCCCAATTAGAGAACTACTTTCAAGAAAACAAAATAATATACGAATTTCAATCTGGTTTTAGAAATGGTTATTCCACTGAAACTTGTCTTATTCACCTGTTAGATTTTGTGAGGAACGAAATTTCCCAAGGACGTTTTGTTGGGATGGTTCTTCTTGACTTGCAAAAAGCCTTCGATACCGTTAACCATAATATACTGTTAAGTAAATTAGAAGTAATGGGTTTAAATTCTGCATGTGTGCAATGGTTTAGGTCTTACTTGACCAATCGTCATCAAGTTGTCTCGTTGCAAAATGTACTCTCCGATTTTATGCCCATAAGATGCGGAGTTCCCCAGGGGAGCATATTAGGTCCTATTCTTTTCATGTGCTACATTAATGATATGTGTGTTTGTGTCAACGACAGTAAATTACTTTTATATGCGGATGACAGTGTGTTACTATATTCTGGTACTGATCCTAAGCTGATCGGGGAAAAACTTAGCTTAGAATTATCAAACTGTGTTAATTGGATGACAGCAAATAAGCTTAGCTTACATATTGGTAAAACCGAAAGTATTTTGTTTTGTTCGCGGGGTAGGCTGAAGTATACTGATGATTTCAATATAAGTTATAACAATCAACTCATTAAGAGACAGGATTCTGTGAAGTATTTAGGACTAAATATAGCTAGTGATCTTTCTTGCTCAAGTTTGGTTGACAGTATTGTCAAAAAAGCTAATGCTCGTCTAAAATTCTTGTATCGTTATCAAAACTGCATGAACTTAAAATCAAGACGCATTTTAAGTTTTTCCTTAATACAATGTTTATTTGATTATGCTAATGCGGCATGGTACTGCAGTCTAGGCAAGGTGGATCAAAACAAGTTAAAAATAATTCAAAATAAGATTGTAAGATTTATCAATCACTTACCACCAAGAACACACATTGGGAAGAGTGAACTTGAAACAGCTGGTCTTCTTCATGTAAACCTTAGATCACAACAACTTTTAATTCACCATGTACATAAGATTTTTTACTCTAATGCAGATCACTATATTTCAAATAATTTTACTCGCTCTTCAGGTGTTCATAGGCATGACACTAGAAATAGTCAATTTAATTTCGTTGTGCCTAAGCGGAAAGGTAAAATTGGAAATTCTTTTTATTTTAACGGTATTCTTTTCTGGAATTCCCTCCCAAATCATGTTAAGTCAGTTAAGAATTTTTTACATTTTAAAAGGGTATTGAAGCATCATTTGAAAAATGTGTCTACTCCATAACTATATTTCTCCTCTCCTTTTTGTAGCTCAGATGGTTTTTTCCTATATTATTTGACTTGTGTAACCAACGTTTATTATCGATAGTTTCATTATGATTTTCTGTATATAGTTTTTTCCGTTGAGTAAGTCTTGTTTTCACATTTATGTAATCTTCGCCTACTTTATAAAAAATGTTATGTTTTATTTTGCTACTTTTAATTAGTACATTCTTATCACTTGTCGTACGTGTACGATAGTCTTGTAGCCGTACTAATGTGTTTTCTTAGTGTATTTTTTAATCAGTTATTTAGGTAAGGACCCCATTGGAAATAAGCCATTTCGGCTTTCATGGGCTATCCTGTCATGGTACCTGGTTATGTTTGTATTGCAATATACCTGACGAATAAAATAAAATCAAATCAAATCAATCAAATACATGAAACTTATGAACCTTAATGCTTTTCAAAATCTTTATTCCGCCTTCCCCAATAACGTGATTTTTTTAAAATCCCGGGCTGTAGTTGGCGGTATTTCCTATCAGGTGATGGTTGGCATTGGATGATGTGTATGCAAAATGGCGCTGAGTCTCATAATATAATGCATTCAGTAGCGTTTCGAGAGGATATGGCAATCTTATCTTAAATGCCAGCGGTAAATATTAAAATCTTGACCATAGTTAATTATTTAAAAACAAAAAGATATTCATAGGCCCATCTCTTTGCAAATTGTTGACATCAAATATGTTTCCCTCTCCCTTTCTCTATCTCTAAATTCCTGGGACCCTCGCCTCCTTCCAACATGTTCTTTTTAATGTATATTTCATTTTCTATTTGATTATGAGAAGGAAATAAATGTATTTTCAATCTGAATCTACTATATATATATATATAAAGCTGTTGTATATGTTATTTCCTTACAATATTGTTAATAATTATTCTAATGTATACATGTATCTCAAATCATTCGCTTGGATCCAGCTGAGACACGCGGCTTGTCTTGTTCAAAACTCACCTGCCCCCGACAAAGGAATTAATTAATAAGGTTGAGGATTTGTCAATCTGTCGGTCAATTGAATCTGGTGCCGCCGAAACCACTAACCCGTCTCCGTGGTCTAGTGCTTAAGGCATTGGCGTTCTAAGCCAACGACCCGGGTTCGGTTCCCGGCGGAGACATTTTTGCAGCCTTTGCAAAATTTCAAAAAGGGAGGACAGCTCTGGGGAACTTTGATTTAAGTTACCAACAGTTATTCTCTCATTTCTTTCACATTGTATAATAATTTATTTCCACGAGATTTGCCAAAACTGTTGTATAGTGTTATTTCCTTACAATATATATATCATTTCAATTTATGTAGCCAGCTTTATATAATTCTGTTCTGTTGTCATTAGTTTTGTTTTGGCGAGTAACAACTTTTCAATATCACTTAATCCTGTTTATTTATTTTCCCAACTTTATGATAATTCTTTTCTGCTGTCTTTAGTTTTGTTAAGTTGCTTATTATTATTATTTGTTTCATTTTGTTTGATTTAGGAAATAAACTTGAAGAAAGCCGAAAGCTTGTTAATACACCAAGTGACCTGCTTAATTAATTCCGTTCCATCATTGTTCACTTATCTAAATTTAACATGGTTCAACCGAGCGGTACACACATCCACACACACACACACACATACACACAGCTTTACATGGCTTTACTTCCGAGGACAAGTATTGTTCCTCTATTGTTCCTCCGTCCTCGGACAGTCGACGGAATAAGGCACAAATTCATTGTTCGACGTTCGAGGACTATTGTCCGGCTTCCGAGGACCATTGTTCTCATGTTTTTTTTTTGTTCTCTGTCCGAAAATGTCCTCTGACATACGGCTAAACACGCCCACACCTACACACACACACACACACACACACATATATATATATATATATATATATATATATATATATATATACAGCCATGGAAAAATAATATTAGACCAAGAATGGTTACTGAAAATGTTATATTTGTTGGAAGAAGGAAATAATTTATCATAAAAGCAAGGTATAATTGCTGGAATTTTTGTTATTCAGTCAATGAAATACAAAGACAAATCATTTCCATTGGTTTGCATGCATATTATAGTACCTTTATTACAGAAGCTTGGTCCAATAATTTTTTCCAGGGTTGTATATATATATATATATATATATATATGTATATTTGACTAACGGGTACATTAGGTCGACAGTTGACAATACAGTTTATTTCGTCATAATAGAGACCCCTACATTAGGTCGACAGTTGGTACATTAAGTCGACAGTTGGACAAAGAAAAAGAACAAAAACTGTCCTCCTAATGTACCCGATAGGTGTTTATATATATATATATACACACACACACATACATACACATATATAACACTGGAGTTGCCAGGATTTTTTTTTAATAGGGGGGGGGGGGGGGGGCAGACGTGAAGGATCCAACCGCATAGCCAGGATTTCATTTTAGGGGGCGGTTGTGGGGCACGCGAAGATTGCAAAATTGGTGATGAGCACGCAAAGGGTGCTCCCCAGGGGTGGGTGCACCTCCCCTCCCGCGCGAAGCGCGAAAGCTCTTTACGTTTTACAGCAAATTTGAGAGAATGATAACGGCTCGTAACCCTTTTTTTTAAGGTGGAAAATTCGACACCCTGGCTGCTTTTCAGTTATTTTGGACACAATTAATACTGCACTGTATGTAACAGGGGTGGGTGCAGGGAGGGGGAGTTTCCCCCCTTCCAGCGCGAAGCGCGAAAGCTCTCTCGTTTTAATGAATAATACCAATTAAAACATTACTACACGATGATCATTTTAAGCAAACATTCGCTTATATATCGAACTTTGACCCCAAAAGAGGACATCACACTCTTACATATCGTCCTGTACATCCTGTACAGTGTTATGATTCACCACATAACACTAGTCACTGAAACGGTTATTCGCTCAACGGGTCAATAAGGCAACTCCGCTATAAATAGATCCGCATATAGACAAAGATGCCAAGGCTGGTCGAGACAGCTGGTTAATAGAACCCTCATTATGTGTGCGTCCATGTGTGTATGTGCGGATGTGCGTGTGTGTCTGTGTGTGTGTCTGTGTGTGTTCCAATTGAGATACAGGCATGTAGCAATCAGATATGGTTATACACGTGTTGGGACCAACTAGCCTACGGATAGTCTTTGATCGGGTTACAGAATATAAAAGATAATGTAATACATTTTGGCTTGTGTTCATGTGCAGTCCAGGCTAAATCATGATTTCAGGGTGAATGCTTTAAAGAAACACGATTAGGGCCTACTCTACCCTGATTGTCTATCATAAATGTATTAACTGTCGCTTGAATATAAAAAAAATAAGAAAGCATCAAACGCTTAACGTCATGTACAACTGTACATCAGGCTGCAGAATGATTATGCCAAAGTCAAGCACATGCACAGAAACGGTTCTTTGTTCCATTGGTTAATATAAGCCAACACCCGTAATCATATATGAGTACACGTAATATACCATATAGTGTATGCTTTACAAAAACATGTTAATGTCCAGAATGAACCTTTTAGGGCTGTACGATTTATGGATGGATATAAGTTTAGATCGGAAAAAACCAGCATAAAGCGTTTCATTATAAAGTAACCTAAAATATAGCTACACTTAACCCCCCCCCCTCTCTCTTTGTTCGCTGCTTTGTAGAAGGAAAAATACAAGCCTGTTGCGTTTTGGTATATTGCAAATTATATTCATTTTGATAATTGAAAAGGTTAAGAATAGCTCTTTCTGAGTATATTTGATTTACATCGAATATATATAGGCCTAATGTAGGCCTACTTTGTTTATCATATAATACTCATTTGTGAACAGAGATTGGAGTATGATCAAAATAATTTGTGATTCCTTTATATATAGCGGAATCCATATGCGACATAAAAAGAGATTGATATGACAATAAAAAAAAATCGCCCATTCAGTCATGAAGGTCATGCACCAGCATCTTGAAAGTCATATTTAACCGAAACAGACGCATCAGGCCATGGATAATTCTGTCACGTATGAAGTGCAGTAGCACAGTGCCATGTATGTAGCTGGTCTCATTTGGTAAATTCGTGTAGTATATGTATTGAAATATGTTCTATTATTATATTGATAGACTATCCGATTGGCTGAAATGACAGGCATTCTAGATTCAATAAATCATGTGCATGAGCGTGCAATATAATCTTAAACGGTTCATCGCGTACAAAATATGTATCTTGTTCATAATGATTTCCTGCGCATATACCAAGTATCGAATTGTTAGCTCAAGAAAGAACAAGGCATGGCATTGCAATTATCTTTGATTTTGATAATAACAAAGTGCATATCGCCGTCCAATACATGACATATTTACTCGAAATTAAGGATGTTCCTCTCATTCAATTTCAACCTAGGGCTTGTGGCCTCCGTGAAATCATTCGGGAAATTCTGAACTTGTCGGTTCAGGCATTTATTTACATCAAACTGGAATCATGCAAAATCAATGTCATGTTTTATTATTCTCTAATGAAGTCGCGGAAATGATTATAACTGGCCCAGCTGACACGTTAGCTAATAATAATTTAATAAATTACGTCAAAGTGATTAAACAATATTTTTGCTTCAACAAAAATCATGCAGAAAATGTTAATTATATATCAGTGCCAATAATGACCTGTTCTTAACCAGGAAAATATATTAACCGTTTCGAAGGGCATTGGTGTTACGAAATTAATTATTTTCATGAATAATTCTCTCCCATAAAGATTACATCAGAATTTCGGCCCCTTCACTCGTTAAACTGCTTGAACTGCATGTCTGCGTTCTTACGCACATTATAGTATATAATGGGCAAATGCGACAAACTTCTTCTATTTATAGGCCCTACATTGCCTGATTGGGGGGGGGGGGGGGGGAGAACAAAATGCTTTCAATTTCCTTCAGATGTGCATGATTTCGTCTAAGAAAAGGCATGCAAGTAACATAAACAAAGGAGGAGAAGAAGAAGAAGAAGAAGAAATCGAGCGCCGGATAAGCGTGGTAAGAGTGACCTGATCGCATGCCCTTAACATGCAATTTACGAGGCTGCATTGTACAGGCCATCATAATTTAATGTAATTTATGTCTGAGTGCAGGGTAGGTAATCAGCTTAATTATGTCTGCACATGATCACATATGACTTACTCTATGGAGATCACGTGCCATGCACACTACTCCTAGAAGTATGCTTGCGGGTAGATTCTTGCAAGTGTATATTTCATTCACTTCCTCTTTCGAGTTGAAATTGATAATGGATCCAGTGTATAGATTTTCATATTCCATGTGAAACGGCTATGTAGCTAAAAACTGACACAGTGATATATTATATACTTATGTATAAAGTGTACACACACATACACACCCATGAATGGAAAAAATAAAAAATGGAAATAAAAAATACATACCTACATTCACACTTACACATGCACACGCGTAACAACAAAAACAACAACCAAAATAATAAGCAAATTCAAGTGAGTAAGAAAAATCAGTAAAAGACTTTAGATGTCCATATGATAAAATCGTTTGCACTGGTCCATACACTATGCAATAATGACGAGATGCAATGTACAGATATTAACATACACTAATACGTAGCAACACAATATTGATCAAAGTAGAAACATACAAAAGCATACGTAAAAATGATGGGGTTCCGGCTATACAACATTACATAACCTTCCAAATACACGTATATAATGCCACTTAATCGTTTCACAGTCTTAACAATCTGCTACTGACACATTTCATAATTATTTAATGGGTGATGAGTAATTTTAATTACTAATAATAAAGATATTGATTTTCGTACATTATTTGTTCAGTTCTGTTTGGTTTTATCTGCATTTTTGAACAAAGCAAATCAAACATTACAAACAATACATTATGCGTTTTGCATGCCGACAATTACAAAAAATAAACAGAAATAGTGATGTAAGACAGTGAAATATCACTATGAAACAAAAATAATTTGGTTGCAAACACAATAGTAATAATGATTCAACTTTGAATACTATAAACCTGGAATAAACATTGATGTAAGGCTTAACTGAGGAAATATAATACAATAGAATAGAAACAGAAAAAAGGTAATTCAAGAAATTACCGCTCATCATGATAAGCTTAAAATAATGGCGGCCTGGGCCTGGTACCCTTCATCTGCGATAGTTCAGGGGGAGCAATATCATTAAATGGCAATCTAACCTTTGTAATAATTTGATTTGTGTGTAAACAGAAACATCAGAGAAGTAGATTGGCGAAAGTTTGAACAAAATCGGACAAACAATACGAAAGTTGTGATTGTGTGAAAAATGTAATCACTATATGTTTGGGAATTTCAAATAGGCATTGTGATGTAGCGGCGGTAAACTTTCATATTCGCCCGAACACACAAAATGACTAAAATGCCATTTTTACAAAATTTATAACATTGAAGGATTCTTTTCCTTTTGGATGACCTATATCAATGTGTGCTATCTACAATATATTTTGAGTACTGCCCCGAGGAAAAAGGCGCACAGGAATAAACCGGAATTGAATGATATTTTGGTCTACGATGGGAGAGTGTTGATGAGATTATTGTATTCATTCAAGAGGAATGTGTGTACAGTGTATATTGTTTCTTGATTTTTTTCCCCCTCGAAATTGCCAAGTAAATAAATAAATACAGAATAATAATAATACCATGTAAATTGCAGGAAATTCCATTACTTTGCATGGACAAATTCATGAACTAATGAACTTGAATGATTTTCAAAACCTGTATTCTGCCTTCCCAAATAAAGTGATTTTTATCATGAGCTACAGATTGCGGTATTACCTGTCAGATGATGGTTGGCATTGGATGCTGTGTTTACAAATATGACTCAGAGACGATGTGTATTACATTTTTGTTTGTGCTTAAGCTAAAATCATGCTTTGATGGTGAGAGCTTTAAAGAATAGCTATTACTTTACCATGATTGCCTACGATAAATGTAAACTATCGCTTGAATATCGCTAATTGACTCACGATAAGAAAGCATCACACGCTAACATATATTCATGTTCATCATACCACTGTAACACATATGTCAAGCACATGTACAGAAACGGTTCTTTGTTCCATGGGTTAATAAGCCAACACCCCTAATCAGATATGAGTATTCACGTCTGGGGACTGACTCGCGTTTCCGGGTAGTCTTTGTTCAGGTTATGGAATGAAAAAGATAATATATTTAGCTTGATCCGCTGTCCCAATAGAATCGTATTTTCAAGGTGAATGCTTTAAAAACATTAATTAATGTCAAAAAAGTGCAGCTATTAAATTATTTACGATTGAGGGTCGATGGGGTGTAGTGTTAACGAGCTAATGTGTTGTAAGGCTACTGAGAAATAAACATAATACAATTGAGTATTATAGGTTGCTTTGTCAAAAGCAATCTAATAATGATAATGAAAATCAAAGCTGCGTCACTTTTACCCTCTCTGGTCGTTGCTTTCCAGATGCTTAAAATAGAAGCTTGTTGCGTTTGGGTTTAGCAAAAGTTGTATTCGTTAGTGAGAGCTTGAAATAAATTACGTTTATAAATTTGTGATTTTCTTACAAGGAATGTACTTTGTTTAATATCAATTATTCATGACTAGATATTGTACACCACCTATTTTTTCTTCTCATTATTAGTCAAATAACATGCACGACGATATGTCTTTAAAAAAAAAAAAAAAAAACAGTGAGCCATCCTGTTAGAAAGGTCATGTACCTGCATCTTGAAAAAACCATGCGACTACGGAAACAGACGCGCCAGGAAGGCCATGGGAAATTATCATATTTTTGTAATGGAAAGTACAGTGCCATGAAATTATACTGGCCTCGTTCTTAATATTCATTTAGATGACGTTTTAAAATATATCGTTAGTGTATTATTTAAAAAACCGGCATTATTTTAAGAGTATCCTATTGTCTGAAAAGCTAGACTCAATCATTAGTTGCACTAGCGGGCGATGTAGCAACCTTTCTATAAACGGTTTATACTTCGCGTACAAAGTATGTTTCTTGCGCGTATACCCAATGTTTGTAATCGAGATAGATGACTGAAGAAAGAGGAAGACATGCTATTCTAAATATTTCTGATTTTATATAACAACATGCACATCGTCCTTCTGTATAAGACAGATTCACCTCCAAATTAAGAACCTCGTGCGTCTTTATTTCAACCTGGACTAATAGCCTCGGTGAATTATAACGTTACTAAGAAAATGTTGAGTTTTGGGGGTAAGGTATTAGTAAGATTACATTAAACTGGTAACATGAAAAATCTACAAAATGTTTTATCAATATTTCACTTTTTTATCTACACAAGTGCCTTCTTTAATTGACACTTTAAAGCCAATTTTGAGTATTGTAGTAAATCACTTCATTTGACTAAACGTATATATGAAAAAAAAATCATTCATTTGTAACATTTGCGATAATTATGATTTTTTTAAAAGTTTGTTGAATTCTGTAAATACTTTAGTTTTGGTTAATTACCAGAACGAAATCATATCTGAATTGGCTCCATGTCATTTGGATTATTGACTCGTACATTTAACGGTTACTATATATGGTCCTTCCTTTCAATAACCATGTATATACTCACCGGAAGCATCCGGCTATCCATGCTAAAATACGTTAAAGAGCTTAGACAAACTTCTGCTTCAACAAATATCATGGAGACAATTTTAACGATATATTAGCTCAAATAATGACCCGTTCTTAACCAGGAAAAGAGATTTACCGTTATGAAGGACTTCGGTGTAATGAAATAATTATTTTCATAAATCATTTTCCGTCGTAAAGATGCATGTTTACATCTAAACCTTGGCCCATTCACTAATTTAAACTCCTTCATCTGCATGCATGGATTTTCACCCACATATAATCTATACATTTATTTATTTATTTATTCATTCATTCATTCATTTATGCTTGTTCCAAACGTCATAGATACACAATAGAGTACCCTAAACCAGCTTATACATAATGAACACACAGATGTGCTGCAACATAAGCTTATAAAGCTTGAGTAGTTGTAACAATTAGGCATACATACATTAATTATATTGCATGGATTAGTTCTTAGAGTTCAAGAGAGAGGAAAGTTTATTTACACTTTATACAAAGGGAAAGAAGAAGCAGAAGAGAGTAATCAGAAAGGTGAAGGAGTGTCCTGATGTTGAAAAATAATATGTCAAGTCTTCGATAAGACTAGTCAATAAAGTACAATACGTAAAATACGATTACAATGTAAACATAAATAAAAGCATCCTTTGAGTGATAAGGGGAAAACGCAACACATTGCCTGATTGAAAAAGAAGGAAAATGCGTTCAGTTTCATTTTTGACATCGCCTAGGACAAAAACTGCAAGTGTCATGAAAAGAAGAAGAAATATTCCGCAATGCTTAAAGGGAGTGGCAAGTCGTAATCCATGGGCCTGACCAGTTGGCCTGACTCGGGGAAATTCGGATACAATCAGGTCCAATCGTGCGCTACCGAAGGAATGTTATTACCGGATTCCTCGCGCGATCGTTAACTCGAATCCCTCCATACGCAACCGACCAATGAGATTCAAATACTGGAATAAAGAACGCGTGATCTTGTTTACTAAAATTTTGGTCAATGTTCGAACTTTTATTAGCTGCGCACGATAAACTGAAGTCGCTTTGAACTTTGATCCAGAGAAAGGAGCAGCCAACTGTAAAAGCGCCCATAGATTGCGACTTGTCGCTCCCTTTAATAGTTATTCTGGTCGGGCGTGAGGTAAGCGTTGTAAGAGTGGCGTGATCGCATGCCTTTAACATGTGCAACTTACTCGGCTGCAATTGACAGGCCAGCATTTATTATAATTTATGATGTCGGGCTGCAGGGTAGATAATTAACATAAGTATGTTTGTACACGGCCGCAAGCCTTACTATATGGATATCACACGCCGTGCACACCATACACACAGTAAGTTTGCGTGTATTCATTCAGATCCTTCTAGGAGTATTTTTTTTAACTTCCTCCTCTGGGATGAAATTGATAATGGATCACGTGTAGATCAAATGTTTTTTTTTTGTTTTTTTTTGCACTGACACATATTATATAATATACTTACATATGATATAATTACAAATGAAATGGAGATAAAGAATATACATCCACATTTGCACATACATAACTCTAACAACAAAAACAACAATTAAATCATCAAATTCAGATGCGGAAAGCATTTTAATTTTCTAATTACGGAAATCGTTTGAAAAAAATCATACATTATACAATAACAGCGAGTTACATTGTAAAAAATACAGTCATACAACATACCTAGCAATACAGTATTGATCAAAATAGAGACATACGTAAAAGAAACTAGGGTTCCAAGTATACTGCATGACACAACATTCCACATAAATGCATTATATTGTCGCTGAAGGCTACTACGATGTACAATCTACTACACATTTTAAAAGATACCTTATAAGCAAAACAATATTAATTGTACTTTTATTACGCGCACATTCATTAACTTCTTATACATTCAGTTCAATTCAATAGCTACACCTTTGGTACGTGTTGTTACTTTCTATGACGTTCTAATAGCAATCATCAATTATAACATTTGCAAAGTACGAATAATGCTACAACCAGTTCATATTTCTAATTGCCCCAACAAACACCACCTTCAACCTATGTTTTTGTTTTTGTTTTAATTGTTTTAATTTTAATTGTTTACATTTTTGATATATATATATTTGGCAACATTCTTTGTTCTTCTAAGAGAGAGAATTACAGACGATATGACCTAGCTAACAATCCTTTCATAACATATTTGTTTTGACATTAAAAAGCTAGATAATGAAAGTATTTGAAACTTTCAATACAAAGCAACTCGAAAAGGCCCTCATAAGTCACGGAACTGTCAATTGGTGTTTGATCAACGACAACTTCCAAAAGTTTATAACTTTTTTTTACATATCAATTCAGTTTCGTCAAACTTTCACTACTGTTTGATGTCAATTTCAATGCGTTTAATATAACCAAATCAATATCCGGGTGGACATCGATTTGCTTCCACTTATATTCCACAGTCGCCTGTGTACAAGAGAAAAACACCTAGGACACAGCCATACGGTACCACTGTAGACAGAATATAGTAACATCACTTTTCTTGACATTCAGTAAAAAAAAAATAACAGTCTCTGAAGAACGCAGTAAGCATACTGCGATAAGACTAGTCAATAAAGTACAATACGTAAAATACGATTACAATGTAAACATAAATAAAAGCATCCTTTGAGTGATAAGGGGAAAACGCAACACATTGCCTGATTGAAAAAGAAGGAAAATGCGTTCAGTTTCATTTTTGACATCGCCTAGGACAAAAACTGCAAGTGTCATGAAAAGAAGAAGAAGAAGAAGAAGAAGAAGAAATATTCCGCAATGCTTAAAGGGAGTGGCAAGTCGTAATCCATGGGCCTGACCAGTTGGCCTGACTCGGGGAAATTCGGATACAATCAGGTCCAATAGTGCGCTACCGAAGGAATGTTATTACCGGATTCCTCGCGCGACCGTTAACTCGAATCCCTCCATACGCAACCGACCAATGAAATTCAAATACTGGAATAAAGAACGCGTGATCTTGTTTACTAAAATTTGGGTCAATGTGCGAACTTTTATTAGCTGCGCACGATAAACTGAAGTCGCTTTGAACTTTGATCCAGAGAAAGGAGCAGCCAACTGTAAAAGCGCCCATAGATTGCGACTTGTCGCTCCCTTTAATAGTTATTCTGGTCGGGCGTGAGGTAAGCGTTGTAAGAGTGGCGTGATCGCATGCCTTTAACATGTGCAACTTACTCGGCTGCAATTGACAGGCCAGCATTCATTATAATTTATGATGTCGGGCTGCAGGGTAGATAATTAACATAAGTATGTTTGTACACGGCCGCAAGCCTTACTATATGGATATCACACGCCGTGCACACCATACACACAGTAAGTTTGCGTGTATTCATTCAGATCCTTCTAGGAGTATTTTTTTTAACTTCCTCCTCTGGGATGAAATTGATAATGGATCACGTGTAGATCAAATGTTTTTTTTTTTTTTTTTTGCACTGACACATATTATATAATATACTTACATATGATATAATTACAAATGAAATGGAGATAAAGAATATACATCCACATTTGCACATACATAACTCTAACAACAAAAACAACAATTAAATCATCAAATTCATATGGAAAGCATTTTAATTTTCTAATTACGGAAATCGTTTGAAAAAATTCATACATTATACAATAACAGCGAGTTACATTGTAAAAATACAGTCATACAACATACCTAGCAATACAGTATTGATCAAAATAGAGACATACGTAAAAGAAACTAGGGTTCCAAGTATACTGCATGACACAACATTCCACATAAATGCATTATATTGTCGCTGAAGGCTACTACGATGTACAATCTACTACACATTTTAAAAGATACCTTATAAGCAAAACAATATTAATTGTACTTTTATTACGCGCACATTCATTAACTTCTTATACATTCAGTTCAATTCAATAGCTACACCTTTGGTACGTGTTGTTACTTTCTATGACGTTCTAATAGCAATCATCAATTATAACATTTGCAAAGTACGAATAATGCTACAACCAGTTCATATTTCTAATTGCCCCAACAAACACCACCTTCAACCTATGTTTTTGTTTTTGTTTTAATTGTTTTAATTTTAATTGTTTACATTTTTGATATATATATATTTGGCAACATTCTTTGTTCTTCTAAGAGAGAGAATTACAGACGATATGACCTAGCTAACAATCCTTTCATAACATATTTGTTTTGACATTAAAAAGCTAGATAATGAAAGTATTTGAAACTTTCAATACAAAGCAACTCGAAAAGGCCCTCATAAGTCACGGAACTGTCAATTGTTGTTTGATCAACGACAACTTCCAAAAGTTTATAACTTTTTTTTACATATCAATTCAGTTTCGTCAAACTTTCACTACTGTTTGATGTCAATTTCAATGCGTTTAATATAACCAAATCAATATCCGGGTGGACATCGATTTGCTTCCACTTATATTCCACAGTCGCCTGTGTACAAGGAGAAAAACACCTAGGACACAGCCATACGGTACCACTGTAGACAGAATATAGTAACATCACTTTTCTTGACATTCAGTAAAAAAAAATAACAGTCTCTGAAGAACGCAGTAAGCATACAAATATTTCCTGTAACACATGTTTATTACTTTTGAATGATAAAATCCAGTTCCAGGTAAACTCCTTTCTATTAGACTTTCAACATTGCAAAAGTCAATATCTAAAGGTCGTTTATCGATTTAACTGACCTTATGATGATGCAATGCCTAACAAGTTTATGGTAATGGCATTATCCTTCTTTAAGTTGGACCACTGAATTTAATGAAATGTTTGTGGATATATATTCCTGGACATGGTATGAGTAACTTTCATTTCTTTTGTATGATCCTGAAACAATATTGGCACATTGCATATTGTAACACAACGTTCCTTATAAGAAATGGGTAAAACATACTAAATATTCTCCCTTTTTTAATAACAAATACAAGACTCTGTATTTGGGCATAATTTCCTCAACATGTTTATGCTTAAGAAATCACCATTATTATTACATTTACATGATTAATAAAAAAAAAGATTTACTTCAGTTTTTTTCTTTAAAGACCTCAGCCTGACCGAATTTTGAAATATACCCTTTATTCATCCACGGGGAGCTATATATTTTCTGAACAAATTGAAACCAACTTCATGAGATTCCATTTCCTGTGGAATGAGTAACAGCGTCCCGAATGTTGAGCCCCGGTGGTTTGGGCCCCGTCTCTGAGGAACGCTACTTTGCGGGGGGGGGGGGGGGTGAAAATTTGATGACGACATATCGTGTAGACGCACTCGGAGCTGTATACATGACATGTCGTCACACGTCTAGCGACCCCCTGCAATGTTACGTCATAGGGGCGGACCAAAACAATTATCTTTTTTATTTTTTATGGATAAACGGAGACGAAAATTTATGAATAACCAGGGTAATTATATTCTTTGTTTACTAAGCTTTACGTCAATATATGGTTGTTTTGGGTCAGGGATATCTGTTCAATAGTCTCCTACCGGCTTCATAAGCTTCTGATATACACTGCTTTAGTCCTTGTTCATATTGGAATAAAACCCAAATCAATAAGTTAATTAGATACTTTCCATATTGCAGAAAGTCAATATCTAAATGTCGTGTATCGATTAAGCTGACCTACTATTACAATGTCTATTATGATAATGGCATTATACTTCTTCAAGTTCGACCATTAAATTAAGTAAAATGTTTGTGGATATATTTGATTCCGGGTCATGGTATGGACTACCTTTAATTCTTATTTGTGATCCCTGTAAAATATTGGCAAAATATATGATTATTATAACGCAATATTTCGTACTAGAATTAGGTAAACATTTTTAAAATATATTAATCTGACTTTGACTATACAGTCGTGTCGCGGCGCGTCTCGCTGGGTAGAATTTTTTCGAACATTAAATTGTATGGTTTTTTTAAGGAGACAAATCGAAGAGTGTCCATCTCAGTATGATTGAAAACGAAAAAAATGAAAAAATAAGGGAAGACAGAAAACAGTAAAATGATACTGCAAATAAAAATATGAACGATAAAGAGAGGGTAGGGAAGATGGAAGAGAAAGTGGTGAAATAATATGAAGGCATACAACAAGGGGAAAGTTGGAGAGAATAAATGAGTGAATAAAAATAAAGAATAACATCAAGAAAATTAAGAAATAAATGACATAAGGATAAATACATTAAGAGTAACATAAGAAATGATAGAAGAGAAGCTGATAGTTTGAATAAAAGATTAAAATAACGAAATTAAGTATCAAGAAAAAAATGACAGGATTAAAAAAAAAGTGGCTTCAGGAATGTAAGTAAAGAAAATGATTAAAAAACAAGGATAATATCATGAAAGAGAAATGATAGGATAAAACATGCATAACATAATGAAGGACAGAGAGAGACATGATGGAAGGATAAAGATTAACATGTGGAAGGTGGGGGAGAAAAACTAGAAGGAAACAAAGAATATCATAACGAGAGGAAGGATGGAAAGATAATGATAATGATAGGATAAAAGCAATGCATAACCAAACGAGATAGATAGATAGAGAGAGAGAGAGAGATGATAAAAATGATGAATATAAACATGAGGAAAGGTGGAAGAGAAGATGATAATAATGGTAATGGCCATTTATACAGCTGTGGTATCCCGGTTATAGCCGAGCCGCCAAAGTTATAGTCTGTTGTCAAGTGGTCAAGAAATAGCCCTTTTGGATAATTATTATGTGAAGATTTTTGGAAACATAATATTTTAGAAAGACAATGCAATGACTACAACCATAAACGTTGTTTCTATTTTATGATTGGTCTATAGTTACTTTTTGGTATTTTTAGAATGCTGATTTGGGTCAAATTTAATTTTTGTTAATTACGATTTTAGAAAATGCTCTTAAGTGCAAATAGAAATAAGAATTTCCACTGTTTGCATAGAAATGATACTAAAGATGACTTTCATGAAAAAAATAATGCCGAAAGATATATAATTATAGCAAATAATATGATTTTATTCATATCTTATTTCATACACCCTCTACGGTAATTATCTCATGACTATTTCCTATCCTATCATATCTGATTGATACACTTCTGTAAAAACCCAGATACACACACACACAGGTTTGTAAGCTATTGTTCGAATTTCAACTGATGACTCCACTACTGAATTGCGTCACAAAATTCATTGACGGAATAAACCTCACCAATTGTTGACAACCGATGACCTATTGAATTACTACCGATGACCCATTGTTCTCTTTGTTCGATGTCATCGGTTAGAATGCGTATACATGTACACATAGCTTCACATACATGGATTTGTGGGGAACTCTATTCATTTCTCCTATTGTGTTTTGTACCCCACAAGCACTTCTCCTATTGTATTTTGTACCCCACAAGCATGACGGAATAAAGGGCATCATTGTGCTCTTTTGTTCTCTGTACCCCACAAGACTATCTATATAAAACCACCCTCACACACCCGCAAACACACACACACATTCACATACATGGACTTGTGGGGAACTCTATTCATTTCTCCTGTGTTTTGTACCCCACAAGCATGATGGAATAAAGGGCATCATTGTGCTCTTTTGTTCTCTGTACCCCACAAGACTATCTATGTAAAACCACACACACACACACACACACATACACACACACATACAGTGTTAAACGTCGAATCGTATATTAAGGACCAATAATAGATCAATGGCATGATTCAATATACTTTGAAATGTTGGCACATGGAGTGGCAGTCAAAATAAACAGTGGTATAAAATAAAGTATCAAATGAATTGTGATATGCAACACTAATTATACAACAAATAATTATCGTTGTGATAGCAGCCTCTCTTTTAGTATAATTTCCCCTTTTTTCTTGTTATTCTTTCTCTACATGAATTATTTCCAAAATTACGATTCATCACAATGTTACCTGTTATTCCATCCTGGCATTATGTTTATGAAAATGAGTGCCCTTATCATAAACCAACTGAAAAAAAACACAGACACTTCCATTCATTCAAGAAGTTAAAGTGGAGATATATAGGTTTGTCATACTTTGAGCTAAACATCAAGGTAAATCGTGATATGTAACACTGGCTCCTCCATTTACAGATCTCATATTTAAATTTAGGCGGATAATTTCTTCGAAAGCTGTGAAATTAACAATTCCTACACAGGTGATTGTATTCAAGTGTGCTTATTTTCTTGTAAAAGCAAATTGAGATATTATACTGCTGAGTTATTATTAGAATTCCCCCTTCCCATCTTGCTAAACGATTGCTCTCTCTCTCTCCTTCTCTTCCTCTTCTTCTTTTTCTTCTTCCTCTTCTTCCTCTTCTTCCCCTCCTCCTTCTTCTTCTTCTTTTTCTATTTCTCTTCAACTCTATTGCCCCCTCTCAATGCCCATGATCTACTATATTTATTCTTATCAAGAGTTAATTTCTTATCATATTGATAATATTTCCATTCAAAGGTCTTTACAGAGAAATGTTAATTTTGGATTATATAGAGACAAAGTAGGCTTTAAAACAACTGAGGTAGGTAATAAATATACAGTGCGTCCCAGAAAAAAGGGAAACCGGATTTCGTGGCATAAATCTTCTATCATAATGAATAATTTCCTTGATGAGATATACATGTATGAAAAGCTCTGCTTCTCTTCTTTCATGTGATGCACAATATATTATTCATAATTCACACATGATTGAATTAAGACAATGGAAAGTGGTGGTACAAATATTTTATTTGCAGGCACAAATTGCAAATTTGAGTGATTTTTTAGGGTAGTAAGCGTAATCATATTGAAAAGAAGAAACATCACATGTCATTCACATTCAGAATTTTCTCTTTTATATGACATCTCATGCGTATAAAATCAATAATGTATGCCAGAGAACAAGTCAAATGGAAACAAGCTTGATTTATGCCCATATGAGTGGATAGTTGAGTAAGAAGCCATTCAGCTTTTCTGACCTAGCAGCTGACAATGGACTTAATGCTTGGATGCATTTTCAGAAACATGGGGTATGAAAGAGAACGAAATCCGGTTTCCTTTTTTTCTGGGAAGCACTGTATAACAAAATAAACAAACATTTGTTTTAATATACATACCTATTCTACACAAATGAAAGAAGGTAAATATTTAATTCATAGTAAGTAGCGTGGAGTTGAAAAACATAAGAATTTCATGTATTTGAATTTCGGAGAAAGCGAAGTAGAGAGGGAGAGGGAGAGGGGGAGAGTTAAGCAAGGCTGAAGGAGAATTATGAAAGCGCGTGAAGATGATTGAATAATACATTGATTTATAAAATTCCAAAGAATACCTTTAACATTTCCTACATTCAATCACTTCCGTAATGATGATTTATTTCACAGCTTGATGAGATTCGAAAGAAATTAATGTGAGTGGTATGAGCTCCAAGAATGTAGGAGCTGATGCCAAAAGCCTACAGCTCAAGGAACCAAAATTCCAAGAGACCGACAGCCCACTAGGTCTCCCTGGCCTTCTGACAGTATTTTTTCAGGGTTTACTAGACGGATGGCCAATATATAAAGAGACCGACATTTTCCTTTTTATGTAGGCATATGTCTGTGTTTTATGGTTCTCGTTGGCTCTCGGTCTAGGGAACCTTTTGTAAATGTCGGTCTCGTGGGCTGTCGGTCTCAACGCGATGTATAAGGCCGGTTCTCATTTAGAAACATAACTCCAGCCATGCAATGGCAGAGAAAAATCAGATGAATATTTATTAAAAAAACAAAAACAACAAACAAAAACAATGGGATAAGGGGGGAACCCTGCACTGGTGCGCACGAGATTGGTAGAAGCCAAAAAGAGGGGAAGAGTACGCTGTTTAAAAACAAAATACTGAGAGACCTGTTTGAGTAAAACTATGAAGAAGAGAATTGTTAGTGTTCATGGTGTTAGTGTGGATCGTGGTGTATAGCACTCTTCTAGTGATTCTTTTTACATATAACTTTTGTTTTTTACTGTCACACAATGTGCCAACAATGATTTTCAAAGTATTAGGCAGAAGACAATGTTACAAAATTATCGTATAGGGCATATGTAATAAAATATGAATACAAACCTATATTTGATATATTTATACATTGTCTGTATTATTTTTTCACGAAGTGATCTCCAATATCATTTATATACAAACAGTGGGATTTCCTATCCCTATTGCAATAAAGGGCATAACCAAAAACAAAAAAAGAAATTACGAAAATTATAAATTTGACCAAAATCAGCCTTTTCTCCTCCTTTTTTTTTTTTTTGCTGCTCAAAAAAAAGTCACCATACTTGGAATTCCTGAAAAAAAAAATTCTACCCTGCGAGTTGCTCAGCGCCGCGACCCGACTGCTTAGTAAAAGCCCTAAATCTTGCCCCTTCCTTTTTTTTTTAATTACAAGTTTGCTTAAATAATTCAGGCAAGAAAAGGCTAAAAAGTTTACGATACTAAATACTAGTTGGAAAATACAGCTGCATGAAGCACATTATACATTAAAAACTACATTGCACAAAAACATCCATACAACAATTTCCTCCTGTCACACTTAACTCACACTCATAAATTAAAGCAGCTATTGTAAAAGATCTTAGGACATGGATCGCGAAGACTAAAATAAACTGACATACGTATGTAGTAAATATCACCAAAGAAACGGGAAATGACAAGAAAAGGCACACAAAAAAAGAAACCTGTCATTTTCCCCCTTAATTGATGATTTTAAAACAATCAAAGATATTGCTAGATTTATATTCACAAGTTATCCCACAATATCAATTCAATTGGATGGTGGGAGATACAAGTTTCCTCATATCGATAGCACATGCCAAACAATTTCTAGAAATATCGGAATCATTAATTTGCTGGATTTGCTACAAAACAAAATTAATAAACTCAAACATTTTTTTTCCTTCTCGAACATTGCTGACACTTTATTACACATTGATCTTTCCATATATTAATTATGGAATTATAGCTTGGGGATTTTCAATAAAAACACAATTAAACCGGATATTATTTTTGCAAAATTACAAAGTTACAAGTTTTCTATTAATACGGTATTTTTCTTGTGAAATGGCAGGAAAATTTGAAATTTTCCTGTCATTTCACATGGAAAAATACCGTATTAACAGAAAAACAGCCAAAACTTGTAATTTTACAAGTAAAAAAAACCTGTTAATCTACAGTTATTTTTTTTTTTACAGTGTATATGTTCCGCAAGAATACTTTTATACATTATTACCCAGCTAGACAACGAAACTGCTATCATTTACGTACCATTAACAAGAATTTTATTTGCAAAGAACTAATTTGTTTACTCTGGATCTGAAAACTGGAATTCCCTGCCTCATGATTTAAAAGAATCCCCTAGTATTAATGCTTTTAAACGTATGCTTTGAAAAATGTTAATCTGTCAATATTCACACCAACAGGTCAAGTCAATACATAATTAACTATAACTTATCCATACCTATATTATACGTTCGTATAATTTATTAGGTGGTCTGTCGGTATCGACAGATCACCTCTTAATTTCCTCAGAATTTTCTTTCTTTATTATTAGGTGGTCTGCCAACAGACCACCTCTTAATTTCGTCAGAATTTTCTTTCTTTATTATTTCTTTATTAGGTGGTCTGTCAACAGACCACCTTTTGATTTCGTCAGAATTTTCTTTCGTTATTTTTAGGTGGTCTGTCAACAGACCACCTTTATTTTCGTAAGAATTTTCTTTCTTTATTTAGGTGGTCTGTCAACAGACCATCTTTCAATTTCGTCAGAATTTTCATTCTTTATTTTTATTTTTATTTTTCCACCACTTTCTTGTGAACACAATTTCTCAAAATCAACTCAATCAATTCTCTTCAAATTTTCGTCAATTATCAGGCCATATCAGATTAAGTGCCCCTATCTTTTTCAAGGTCATCACTTTCAAATTTTTCTTTCAAATTCGTGCACGCGTCAAAGGGCATTCTAATGTAAAAAGTGGTAAAAACATGTCTAGAATCTAGAATTCGCCATAGCTCCTCAGAATGCCTGGATTACCCCCCCCCCCCCCAAAAAAAAAAAAAATAATAATTCTTTACACATTCTGAAAGCCGATGAGTTGTAGATTTAAACTCATGCATAATTTTTGCCGATCGCACGTTCTGACGTCATCATATTTGCATATGAAGTCAAAAATATGATTTTGAAAAAAAAATGACGTCATCATTTTTGTATTCATTTGATAATATTTCAGTACTAGGTGGTCAATTTTCTTCCAAATGTTATAGCTGAGACAATTCTTTAGAAGATCAGTCACCACCATTTTTCATTTTAATGACGTCATCACAGTGAAAATTTCAATTAAAGATGCCATGTCAGAACTTTCCCTATTTGCGTGTTATGTCTATGGAAGATGATTTTTTTTCGAATCATGAATCTACATGGCATTGTTCTCTGAGCTGTATCTCAGTAATGTTTCGTCTATTTCCTTCCAAATTTTAATATGTTGTAGCTGAGACTATAAGCTTTTACAAATGTGGTCTGCAATTTTTGATCAGATGTCGGGATCATGCCCAATTTTTAACTACAAAATGGGATTGGAGAATCCCTTTTTTCCTTTACGTGTTATCTCTATGGGAAATATTTTGGTATATTGGTCAAAGCACTTGCCTCCCATTCCGGTGACCCAGGTTCGATTCCCGGTGGGTCCATTAATTTTTTTTTTGGTGATTTTTTTGCCCTTCATTTTACCATTTCCTTCGAGTATTATAACATAAACAATCACAAACCATGTAATAAACTGCCTTATTTTGCATGTTATGTCTATTGGAAAGTAGTATGCAGTAGTTTGTGTACAACCCTATGGAAATTTTGAATCTCTGTCGTGTATTAGAGCTTTGGGGTTTATCTCCCAAGTATCCTGCAATATTATTAGTCCTATTTGATATCACAATTTCTCAAAATTGGCTTACTCAATTATCTTCAAATTTTCGTCAGTCATCAGTCCTAATAAGGTCAAGTTCCCACATCTTTTTCAAGGTCATCAGGTTATCGTGACGTCATCTAGGCGCCATTTTGTACAAATCAACTTATGGTCGTATCTTCATAACGAAATGTCATTTCTCTTTCATATTTGGCATGGTTAAGGTCAATGTCATTCCAGTCATGGTCATCACCATTATCACCATCATCATCATCATCATCATCATCATCACTGTCATCACCAGTATCATCATAATTCTTTGTCTTTTGTTCTTTACTTCGTAATTATTTTCATGATTCTATCATCTCCTAATTTCACAGTATGCATTATTTTCTCCCATCTTATTTTATATCATGGTTTACCATGCGTATCTTTATATTTCACCTGTCAATTTCTCAACGTAATAGAGGATACGGACGACATTGCATGCACATCGTTCTGATACGATTGCAGTTCTAATGTTGTCATGATCATCATTATCGTCATTGTCATCAGTTGTATGAGTATCTTATCATTCTCAACATTATCATGATTGTTATCTTGCACAAATATTATCACATCTTACAATCGCCGTTTCACACATTTTTCTACATTCCTGTCCTCAAGAAGCATCTCCATTCATGGCATTCTTGACTTCGTATCTTCAGTTTAGTATTTCCCCATTATTCATGATCATGATCATACAAATTGAAAGGCAGACCACCTAATTCGTCCTCATGACGAATTAAATTCTAGTTTTAACTGAAATCATATAAGCATGGTTAGCGACCTGTTCCATACACGTACCCCAGCAGTCTGTCTTTTCACAATTACCTGCACCTTCTCTTTCTGCCCCCTGTAATTATATTTGTTTTTAGTTATAGTTTTATAACTTCTTATATTTTGTATATATTATGTTTTCATTATACATTTCTTCACATTCTTTTCCCTGGATTAAAACGTATTGAAACTAAGTTCAGGGGCTTGCCTCTTATACAAGCCTTGCTTCTTTCTGGCAAGTCCCTCCGTTTTACACTTATTATAAGCTAAAGTTTTTTTAATTTTATATTGTTATGTTACTGATCCTTTTTTCAAGAATTATGATACTTTCATGTATTCTATATGACACATGTTTTAACAACTCTGATGTATTATATTTATCATGTCATGTTTCTTTGATTGAGCTACGCAACGTTCTTCTCGCATTTTTTCACATTATATATATATATATATATATATATATTTTCTCACATTATATATATATATATAATATATATATATATATATATATATATATATATATAATATATATATACATATATATACATACATACAAAACTAGGGTTATGGGGACCTATAACAATGGGATTTATTCCGTCAGAGCGAAAACAACCAGATTACGGGGACATCGAGCAAGGTTATGGGGACATTGGGATGACGTATAAACATATATATACAAGTATATATATATATATATATATATATATATATATATATATATATATATATATTTATATATGAATGAATAGCAAGCATAGAAAAAGCAACACAGATCAACGTAAGTGAGTTTTTAAAACATTAAAATATAATGCAGGAAGGGGAAATAGGCGTTTACAAAATGATGTAATGTATGTATCGACAGAAATAATGCGGTATATAGAAACTATTTACAGTAAACCAAATAGCTATTTTATTCGCTCTGCTCTTACACACAGCTTGTGTATTATGACTGTAATATGTGTGAGTGAGCGTAGCAAATGAAATACCATGAAATATCCAGACTTTTTGGGGGGACTGAAAAGAAGCCACAAATTAATGTATTCTTCTCTATTTCTTTCTTAATTTACTACACTGCTCATCTTCGAATGTATGCTTTTAATGATGTAGCTAGATATGCAAACAAGAAAACTGTAACTGTTGCCTCGATTGCCAACATGATGTTTGCAAAGTAGAGCTTACTAAATAACACGTTTTTGTTGTGTTGTACTGGTTCCTCGCCTCTCCTGTTTTCTTCTTGGTCACCATCGAGATGTATGTCTTCAGGGTTTTCCAGTGTGGTTCTAGCATGAAAGGACCCCAGCATCAGACCACCTATTTAGTGGGAAATCGATGAGAATTCAAATTTTTTAATGCATCCGCACCGGAAAACCATATTGTAATTCTTAAAATATACATACATATATATATATATATTTCTAAGGCTAAAGCAATACCATGCATTATTTCCTCCTGGTTCTTCGTAAATTAAACAGACTGGATACCTACCTCGTATTTTCGCATACGCAGTGACGATCAACATGGCTACTTCTAGTATTAGCGTCACCCCTACCATCCAAAGTCCCGAAAGCATGCATCCATTGCTTAAGTTGGTGTCTGTATTGTTAAAATAAAGTTTTATCCAAGTATTTGTAAAGATGACCAGTTTAAGAAGATATACGAATCGCACACTTTTCACCCGCACTCACATGCACGCACTCGCAATTTCTCTTCTTTTTTTCTACACTTTTTTTTCTTCTTATAAACTCCGATTTATATAATTTCTGGAAATACATCTATTTTTTTTTATACGTGACACCCCATACTACACATCGACTCATATATCAAGATATCATGTAGCCCCCACCCCCGACTGTTATCCACTCAAGCATTCTTGCTTATGATAGCTGGCCCCTACATTTATCTCGATTTATTGACCTCCATAATTTCAATATTATCTAAAGATATATATTCTTTTTGTAATTCAGTTGTCACACTTTATTTGTATCAATTCTGATTTATATCATTATTGTATGCAATGTTTGTATTTGATTTCTTAATAAACGTAGAAACATCTGCTTAAAAAAAAAAAAAAAACATCAACAAAACAAGTCATTTTTTTTTCAAATAATTAGACAAAGCAAGTCGTCGGCTATTCCATATTTTGATAAGAACTCATAGAAAGTATTTGATATCATTGTCTGATATTCTATGTCCTCAATTTTCCTTGTATTTTTCAGTAGAGCAATATACATGTAGATAAAAGCTAGCATAAAATTAGTATATGTAATTATGTATGTATACAGTGTGTCCCGGAAAAAAGGAAATCGGATTTCATGACATAAAGTTTCTATCACAATGAATAAGTTCCTTGATGAGATATACATGTATGAAAATCTTTGCTTCTCTTCTTTCATGTGATGTACAATGTATTATTCATAACTCACACGTGAAGGAATTAACGCAATGGAAATTGGTGCTACCAAATTTTAACTTGCAAGCACAAATTGCAAATTTGGGTGAGTTTTAAGGAAGTAAGCGTAATCATATTGAAAACAAAAGGAATACATCACATACAAATGCATAAATCTATCTTTGAAATGACAGCTAATGCGTAGAAAATCAATATTGTATGCTAGAAAACAAATAAAATGAAAACATGCTGATTTCTGTCCAAATGATTGGATAGTTGAGTAAGAAGCCATTTAGCTTTTCCGACTAGCAGCTGACAATGGACATGATGGACTTATTGGGTGAATTTTCACAAATGAAGGGGGGAATGAAATTCTTAGGGATTTTGAATCCCTAACGACTTGAAGGGAGAAAACAATCAGTTTTCTCGGCTATCCACATTTGAGCCTCTCTTGTGTCGTCATTTGGAGTTAAATCTGTCTAGTTTGTAAGATGTTGTGAGGTCCTTGAGATATGTAAAGTATTGCAGGTAGGAGTTTGAATTAAGTTGAATATAACACGGGGGCACGTCAAAGGGGTTTCCTAAAATTTGTATTTCAGGACCTGGAATTGGTTTCCAACTAATTGATCTAGTTACAGAAGCTTGTGTAGCTCAGTACGTTGTCGTTGTTTTGGTGTAGGTTATTTATGGTTTGTGTAGGGCATACGAATTGTTAGTCATATCGAGAAACCATTCGCAAACGTGTTTGGTAATTGGATTGGTTCGTCCTTTGGTGCAGGAAAAGACTAGGTATTGTATGGTCTTTGTGTAGAATTAGTATGTTTTACATTGATAATGTTCGCACGTTGCATGTGGACTAAAACTTACTAGTAGTTGAATAAATGAACCGTGTGCAGAGTTTGGATGCCCGCAGTCCAATTTGTGTATTGTGAGCGCGCGGGTACAGATTTCGGTCGTCTGTGCACGGGGCGCGTCTTTTTTTTTCCGTAACCCTAACGCGTCAGAAACCCCTATTTGAAGACTTTGAAAGAGGCTACAAGTATCGGACTTGTAATTTCTTACTCAGTCACCTTATTTTTAAATCAGCAAAAGAAAATTTCGTAATATAAACCTCTGTGGAGATTCGAACTCACGGTCCTTTCACCGAGAGAGCACCGGATTATCCGATTGCGCCACACAGAACAGATGCTCTAAGCCCTTGCTCGTTTTATTATATCGCTACAATTCGTTTTAATGAATATTCATGCCGACTAGTCTTGACGGAATAAACCGTATTATGAGCAATTTGACGCATTAGTGTTACGGTAAAAAAACACGCGCACGGCGATAGCAGAATTTTTTTTTTGCGGTAGTCTTGTGTCAAGGCTTAGTTAGTTTTCACTGTTTTGTTGTGTCTTCTGAACTAACAATGGCGGAGGGTAAGGTGAAAACGTTTTCTTTCGATAATCCAACACAAGAAGTGATGAATACTCTTCGAAAGGTTTAGTTGCTTGAGGCTGCAAAGCTTCTTCCACTTCACGGAAAGCAGAATTGAGGGAAAAGGTAATTAAGTGGCTTTATGACAATAAGGCCTTGAAGGAGATAGATGTAAGGGTTGATGTATCTTCTGATTGATCCATGGATTCTTTGAATAAGAGGGGTGGTGAAAAGTGCATTGAGGCGGAGCTAAGACTGAAAGAAATCGAGCTACAAGGGAAGAAGATCGATTTAGAAATGAAAAATCTTGATACGAGGATGAAGGAGATTGAGTTTGATAGGAGTCGAGATAGGGGTAAACCACAAAGCTTTGATGTCTCTAGACATGCCAAATTAGTCCCAAAGTTTTGTGAGGACAAGGTCGATGATTTGTTTTTTATCATTTCGAAAAGCTTGCCTCTAACTTGGACTGGCCTAAAACTGCATGGCTAACACTGGTGCAATGTTCTCTGGTTGGGAAAGCACATGCGGTTTACGCCTTACTTTCAGTCGATGACTGTTCTGAGTATGATACTTTGACAAGTGCTATCCTGCGGGCTTATGAGTTGGTACCAGAGACTTATAGGCAGAGGTTTAGGAATTCCCGAAAGGGTGAAGGCCAGACTTTTGTTGAGTTTGTGCATGAGAAGCACTTTGATCGCTCGTTGTCGGCGAGTGGTGCGAAGAACTTGGAGCAATTAAAGGGATACTCAACCGCAAATTGTGGACGTTTTAATGCCGCGAGAGGGCAACGTGATCGTTACCTGATCATGCCGTTGCCCCGCGGGGCGCAAACCTCGGATAGACTGGTCGCCGCACAAACATGCACGCTCCAACCGAACCCCATGCTCTCGTGCGAGATTCGGTCGGCTTCGTGCAGTCGAAATGTAATCCCACTTAGTCCAACGGACGCGTTCGACGCACAAACTATGTGTACGAGTGAATGGGGCTTACGCAATCCTGACTTTCCCCACGGCCGCCCTGTGGCGTATCCCTTTAAAGGACCTCACTATCTGAAGTTTTTGTCAGTCTCACTGAAAGTAGGCAAAGAGTACCTGTAACTATTTTGAGAGACACAGGATCCAGGGGCGGATACAGGATTTTCAGAAAGGGGGGCGCACCCTGAGGAACCCTCCGTTTGACGAAGCCAAACGGCCATCTAGGGGGTCCGGGGCATACTTTGTCAGACAAAATAGGGGGGGGGGCGCACGCCCCTTGCGCCCCCCCTAGATCCGCGCCTGGGATCTGTGCAGAGCCTCCTTCATGCAGATATCCTTTCTCGAGGGATTTGTCAGCTGATTCCGAGTTATTCGTCCGTGGTGTGGGAGAGAAAACGATTAGGATTCCTCTTCACTACATTCATTTGCAATCAAAAATTGTATCAGGACCTGTTGTGGTTGGAGTACGCCCCACAATTCCTGTTGAGGGCGTCTCTTTGCTTTTTTTGGCAATGACTTGGCTGGAGAAAGAGTGAGGCCACATTTGGAGACATAACGACTCCATGCTTCATGTCAGGTCAGATCAATTAGTTCAAGCGGTACCTGAATTTCATAACCCATCATGTGTCATTACTAAGTCTTTGTCGATATCAAACGAGGACATTTCAGGGTCAATGTCATTGTTTTTAACAGAAAAATCTTGCTATATCTATTCCCGGAGAATTCAGTAGACGGTGTGACCGAGTCTTTAGCAGAGAATGATCACAAGAAAGGTGGTGATCATGTGTATAGAGAGCAGGAATGTGAGTTAAACCCAGTCGTTTGCGCTGAAAGCTCGGAGCAGAATGATACAGAGTGTGACATAGAGAAAGAGGAGCAACTACTACCTGAAGTTAGTATATGTGGTTATAGTGAGATTCACATGGATGGCCCAACTGGTGTGAATGAAAGTGGTTATTTGCCTGGTGTGAAGGTGAGAAACTCAGAGATGGTTGAGAAACATTGTCATCTTTCTAGAGCGAAGAGAGCTCAGATGCAAGAGTTGTTTCGGGATTTGCGTGAGTTGTTCAGTGTTAGTGGTGTTCATGGTCGAACAAATGTCCTGCTACACGATTTGGAGGTTGGAGGTACTGCTCCAATAAGGCGTCACCCAGATAGTCCATTGAAAATGGAAGTTTTGGGGAGCTTTGTGGATGCAGCTGCACCACTTTTGTACCTCCTCCGCAAGAACGTGGGATTCAAATTGAAAGTGGATTATGAGCGCTGTGATCTTCCTAGGGAGGAAGAAGAACCATGAATTGAAAGTTCATGTACTTGGACTTGGATAAAGTGTTGTAGTCTGTTTGTAAAACAAAGCATAGCTTATTTCATGATTTGTTAAGCGTTTTCGAAAAAAAAATTGTCTCGTGCCTATGACAGGAATTCGGAAGTCACACGGGTCTGTGCTCTTCATTGTATTTTCTTGGCGTGGTGTCGTAGTGTCGTAGTGGATTTTTGTCTGCTTTCTTTCTCCGTTGGATAGGTAAAAGTAGCATTGGAATGTGAATAATTTTGGAGAAAGTGTTCAGACACTTGCTGGCATGATAAATGTGCTATGGTCTTTCCTGGGGTCTCAGTTTCAACACACTGAATTGTCATGTTAAAAGTGATACATGTACATCTATCAAAATTACTTCGCTAACACAGGACTATTTTTTAAAGGTAAATTTACTGGATAATATTTGATGATTTAACACTATCAAAACCTCCTGTGCATGATCGTTGCTTGTTTTGATAAAATCTATATCAAAAGTGTTATTACTAAGTGTATAATTATTCGTATACATTGTAACACAACCCTCTGTTACTGTTAAAATGTATATATTGATATGTTTCTCTTTTGGTATGAGGAAAAGGTTCTAGCATCAGTTTTGTAACCCCATGCGCATGCTGGGGATTTTTGCTTACATATGACGCAAAAGTTTTTTAGGGGGATGTTACGGGTTTGGAATCCCTAACCACTTGAAGGGAGAATTATTCAGTTTTCTCGGCAATCCACATTTGAGCCTGCCTTGTGTCGTGATTTGGAGTTAAATCTGTCTAGTTTGTAAGATGTGAGGTCCTTGAGAAATGTAATGCATGGCAGGTAAGAGTTTGAATGGAATTGAATGTAACAGAAAGGCAACCTGAAAAAGATGGTTTGCTTAATTTTCAGCCTTTTTATTACCCCAGCCATCTTTAATATTCCTTGCCATTCCCCATGTCTGTGTAAATTCACCCAAGTATTAAGTCCATTGTCAGCTGTTAGGTCGGGAGAGCTGAATGGATCTCTATTCAACTAGATCCACTGATTTGGGCAGAAATCAAGCATGGTTTTATTTTACTTGTTCTCTGACATACATCATTTATTTTTTTACGCATGGGGTGTCATATAAAAGAGAAAACTATGAATTTTTCTCTAATACTTTCCCTTTTCTAAATAATTACGTTTTTAATACCCGTAAAACTCATTCAAAGTAGAAATTTGTTTGTCCAAATTAAATTTTGGTACCTCTACTTTCTATTGTTTTAATTCAATCACGCGCGGATTATGTATAATAAGTTGTGCATCAAATGAAAGAAGAGAAGCATAGCTTTTCATAAATGTATAGCTCATCAAGGAAATTGTTCGTTATGATAGAAAACTTCTGCCATGAAATCCGGTTTCCTTTTTTTCTGCGACACACTGTATCGTATAATAATGATGAGAAGAGCAACAATGTCATCTAGGTACGTAATAGAAATCTCGTTTATACTCACATGTCTCGTTCTTTGTCATCTTATCCTCGTCCTCGAGCTGGGCAGTATTTTGGGTTATATCTAGGATGGAGAGGCTTTTGAAGTGCAAATGAGAATATAGACATTCAATCGTTATATTATTTTCGCCTGATGGGAACAAAAAGGATACAGTTGTGTTGTAAGTCCCATCTGCGTTGTATTCTACCGTTTTGTTTCCAACGTACGACTTCAATGTGGGGAAAGTCAACGGGAAGACATAACTTATGGAGCATGTCACGTTGAGTCCATTCGTCTGACGAATGCACCCTATCGAAGGAGAGCTGACTGGTTTCGCTAAGGAAAAGAACATCAATTAGATGTATGTTTATATACAGTAAAATTTCCCGACTGAAGCAGCGGTCACACATAGACGAGCTTTACCTGAAATTAAGAAATAAATCACTCATTTTCTTTACTTTCTGAGAATGTTTCTACATTTTCCCACTTGAAAATAAGAAATATCAACGGATCTTGCTTTTTGACTTAAATAATCACCAGGTATATAATTTGTTTTGTTTAAATGATATCTAAAAGAAAATCATTTAATTGCCTTTATAGTCTCCTCATAGAAACAATGAAATATGCAGGCTACAAGTCTGAAAAAAATGTTGCATCTTTATTTGTATATTGTCCTTATTAAAACCCGTTGACTACTGAATTCTTTAACTCTCATAGGCTTAATACAGGAGCCACCCGGCTCCCGTAATCTATGGGTTAATGGCGCACTCTTATATCAATATCAATATAAGAACATTTGTCTAACATTAACGTTCTAATAATCATTATCGTTATTATTATCAATATTATAATTTCTGTCATTATTTTATCACTAATTCAACCACCACCACTACCACTATCATTGATTACTTAATAACAATTAATTTTGCTAGTATTCATTAATAAAAACGCACATTATAATTTGTTTTTGATACCCATTTTGAAAACTTACTTAAACTGATCAACATTTTGGAACCAACCAACGGTGAAGTGGTTCTTAACCTGGTGTTCGCCCAGGATTCCCCAAGGGGTAAAGTATTACTTTAAAAAAACCCATTAAAATATCCCCCCCCCCTCCAAAAAACAAAAAAAAAACAAAACAAACAAGAAAACAACAAAATAAAACAAAACAAAAATGAAACAACCCGCCAAAAAAAACCAAAAAACAAAACAAAGACAAAATCAAACCAAATCTACAAACAAAACAAAACAACAAACTACCCCAACAAAACAAAATAAAAACAAACAAAAACAAAAAAGCAAACGACTGTGATGTGACACGGATACAGAATCAAATTTTATTGACTGTTTCCAATCATATTAACATAATACTGTAGTGCATAACATAAAATAAATACAATAATACCAATAATATGTTTTCTCCATAGATATGGGCACATAATCAAATATCAGTAAGTGACTAATACGATGCACAAATGTTGACCTATTAAAAGTAAATTTGAAAAAAGTTGGACATGTTTAAAAGCAAAGCTTGTATATTACGTGTCCAGAAACTTATAAGACCTAATCACGATTGGGTCGTTCAATAATATCACATTCACAAAGCTTCATTCGGAGAAGCGAATCATTGATAAGAGAGAATTGATAAGTGAGTTGAGGTAGGACTATTGCCTCAAGAGAGTGAAAGTAAAGTGGAAGTGCAAGACGGTGTGGAAACAAAAGGGAATGAATAGAAGGAGGGTGGAGAAAGGAGGAAAATGAAAGATATTGAGTGTGTCTGTGGGTGAGAAGAAGGAAAAAGAAGGGGTGAAAAGGGAGTAAGACAGAGATGAGAGAAGGAGATATAGAGAGAGAGAGAGGGAGAGAGAGAGAGAGAGAGAGAGGTGGTCCTGCTCGCTCAGTTTGAATTTGCTTTTGAAACAGTTTAGACTTTGGGAATTGATTATATCGCTGCTAAGTGAGTTCCATTATTTCGGGCCGTAGAAAGAGATGGTTTTGTGTGCAAAAAGGATGTGGGTGCAGGGAAGGTGGAAACGGGTGGATTGTCTTGTTGGGTATGTATGTATGGAACTGTTTCTTGTGAACATGTTAATGAAAGCGTGTGGCGGTTCGTTTTTATTCAATTTATACATTAATTGTCCTGCTTGAAAAGGAAATAAATCTGAAAACTTTAGATTTTGGGGTATGTAAAATAAAGTATCGCAATGTGGACGAACAAGAACATTATGCATTATCCTTATAATTTTCTTTTGTAAAATAGTAATTTCATCAGTAAGATATGTATTAGTGTTACCCCAAGCCATGTTTCCATAATTAAGATAAGGTAGTATTTAATTAATTAAGATAAGGTAGTATTAGTGAATGGCGCACTCTTATATCAATATCAATATAACAACATTTGTCTAACATTAACATTCTAATAATCATTTTCGTTATTATTATCAATATTATCATTTCTGTCATTATTTTATCACTAATTCAACCACCACCACTACCACTATCATTGATTACTTAATAACAATTAATTTTGCTAGTATTCATTAATAAAAAGGCACATTTTAACTTGTTTTTGATACCCATTTTGAAAACTTACTTAAACTGATCAACATTTTTGGAACAAACCAACGGTGAAGTGGTTCTTAACCTGCATGGTGTTCGCCCAGGATTCCCCAAGGGGTAAAGTATTACTTTAAAAAAATCCATTGAAATATCCCCCACAAAAACAAAACAAAACAAAACAAGAAAACAACAAAATAAAACAAAACAAAAATGAAACAACCCGCCCAAAAAACCAAAAAACAAAACAAAGACAAAATCAAACCAAATCTACAAACAAAACAAAACAACAAACTACCCCAACAAAACAAAATAAAAACAAGCAAAAACAAAAAAGCAAACGACTGTGATGTGACACGGATACAGAATCAAATTTTATTGACTGTTTCCAATCATATTAACATAATACTGTAGTGCATAACATAAAATAAATACAATAATACCAATAATATATGTTTTCTCCATAAATATGGGCACATAATCAAATATCAGTAAGTGACTAATACGATGCACAAATGTTGACCTATTAAAAGTAAATTTGAAAACAGCTGGACATGTTTAAAAGCCAAGCTTGTATATTACGTGTCCAGAAAGGAGGAAAATGAAAGATATTGAGTGTGTCTGTGGGTGAGAAGGAAAAAGAAGGGGTGAAAAGGGAGTAAGACAGAGATGAGAGAAGGAGATATATATATATAGAGAGAGAGAGAGAGGGAGAGAGAGAGAGAGAGGTGATCCTGCTCGCTCAGTTTGAATTTGCTTTTGAAACAGTTTAGACTTTGGGAATTGATTATATCGCTGCTAAGTGAGTTCCATTATTTCAGGCCGTAGAAAGAGATGGTTTTGTGTGCAAAAAGGATGTGGGTGCGGGGAGGTGGAAACGGGTGGATTGTCTTGTTGGGTATGTAGGTATGGAACTGTTTCTTGTGAACATGTTAATGAAAGCGTGTGGCGTTTCGTTTTTATTCAATTTATACATTAATTGTCCTGCTTGAAAAAGAAATATATCTGAAAACTTTAGATTTTGGGGTATGCAAAATAAAGTATCGCAATGTGGACGAACAAGAGCATTATGCATTATCCTTATAATTTTTTTTGGTAAAATAGTAATTTCATCAGTAAGATATGTATTAGTGTTACCCCAAGCCATGTTTCCATAATTAAGATAAGGTAGTATTAGTGAAAAATACAGTATGAAAAGTGTAGTCCTTGGAAAGAAATATTTGAGCTTATTCATTATTCCAATATTCCGGGAAATAATTTTCGATATATTTTGTAAGTGCATGTTCCAGTTTAGCTTATCGTCAATCGTAAGCCTTAGAAATTTTGTTGATGATACCCTATCAAGCGGTGCGTCGTCAAAACAGATATTTCCAGGTAAGTTATGTAAGGTGTTACTAAACAGCATAAAATTTGTCTTTAGTAAGTTAACTGACAACTTGTTTCCTTTAACCGATTTTACTATGCATTTAAGTTCTTTGTTTATTGTTGAACGTAGGGTATTGCGGTTAGAATGAGAATAAAATAAGTTTGAATCGTCTCCAAATAGAATAAATAATAGCAAATCCGAGGATTCATATAATTCATTTTTGTATATGATAAATAATAATGGATCAAGTAGACTTCCCTGTAGAACACCACGGCTTATGGGTCCTAACGATGACCTATGATCATTTATTTCTAAAAATTGTTTTCTATTTGATAAATAATTCCTGAAACATTCCAATGCTTTACCTAGAACACCGTATTGTGATAACTTATGTAGGAGAATATTATGGTTTATGGTATCGAAAGCCTTGAAAAAGTCCAGGAATATTGCGATTCAATGCAAGCGCTGATCAATGGCATGGGCTATAGTATCTATGCATGCTAATATTTACTGTGTTGTATTATGGTTTGCTCGAAAGCCAAACTGCGAATCAAAAATAATATTATGTTTTTAGAGAAAGGCTGTAACTCTGATAAAGACAATTCATTTTAGAACTCTGGAGAGGGATGGTAATACTGATACTGACCTTTAATTATTGGTTTCTAAAACATCACATTTCTTGAAGATTGGGATGACTTTAGCCATTTTAACGCTATTCTTGTAGTTAATGATAAGTAAAACATATTTTTTCTGTGGGGCCACGGGCTAAATTATTAAGAACTCTACTGCTTTGTTTATACTGCACAGTACATATAGGTTGGAAAAAATATATAACAAACGAATGCACTTTTAAGTAACATGACACATTTCTTTCAAAACGAATAAAATAAAAACGGTTTTGTTTTTCTTGTGGCAAATAATAAATTTTCGGCTATGCTTGAGCTGAGTAAAGTATATGGCAATCTTAAAGTACACGGGATTGTAACAATCGTTAATTTGAACTTAAATCATACTTAGTACCATAAACATTAAGTTTAATATCACATGTAGACTCAGCACCACCACCGACTGGAGTAGCGATACATCTGTATAGGCCGTGATTGGTTAGGTTGACATGGTGTATGATTATGGAGAAATCATCTTTGATTCCAAATCCGGTGAATTGCCTGCTTCTCCTCCATACCACCATGCGATGGCTTGTCCATCCATTGTGAAGACACTTGAGTTACTGCTTCTATACCATTGAACTGCAATTGTTCTTTCAGTAGCGATATGGCAGCTGCATGGCAAGACAACCCTTGTATATAGCTCCACTGGAAGAGTCTGTCCATTCGTTTCTGAAAGAGCAAGACCGTCGTTTGATGATTAAATTGCATTCTCGATGATGATAATAGTCCATTTTACACTCCTATCTAGTCAATAGCGAACCTAGAAAAGTTGCGTCCACTGATTTGTTTATTATTTTTTTCTTTGATTTGCGATCTTATGTGGTCCTAGAACAATTTCAGCTTTGTTGCCTAAAAGGCAACCTTGATTAATTTTCATAATTTGCATACATCCAAAATTGCGCCTGGTAGCCATATTGAAATCCAACTTTTAAACTACATGTCACATACTAGTGTGTGATGCATGTATATAGGGGTTTCGAGGGACGTAGAATTCATTTTTAACGCAATTTTTGTAATTTAAGGTCATGTTTAGGTCATAAAGGTCAAATACTTTACCGTTGAGATGATCTGAAGTGGCACATTTCTTAATACATATACATGTACTATTCTCTGAGTCCTGATAGTGAACTTAAAATTACAGATATTTTAATTTGGCCTTGGTGATCCAGGGGTAAGACTGAACTTTGACCTGACCTTCACGAACTCGACTTAAATTGAAAATATAACATAATCAAGGCTATCAGGGCTATCTGAACAACGTATTATCCATTATATCAAGTTCAACTTTGACCTTGAATTGACCCCTTCTGACCAATAAATGAATGGAAGATGTCAGAGATTAGCTCTACACATGCACTTCATTTAAACATCAGTCATTTATAACAGTTTAAAATATAACTTATGCACAGTCATGTTCACATATAACAGATTTGACTTTGTGACCTAAACGTGACCTTAAAGATCACATTACAAGAAAATCACAAATATGGCAATTAATGTATCACTAGAAACTGGGAAGCTTACAGATGGCAATCGTATAAGTTTTATGTCAACTGCGTATCTGATGATTATAAAAACAACATAAATAAAAGCTCTTCTAAGCATCTGGAATATCCGAGGATTCGCCAGAAATATAGCGATGTTTTGATGTCGTCACACTAGGGATCGATCCTGCTTAAGCAGACGACGTCCTATAATGAATGAACGTAATTGCAATGCAATTATTTATCAAATTATAAAGATTTTGGTATATTTAAACATGACCTTATTTCACACCATTCCAAAAGGGAAAGTGAAACTGATTCTGATAACTAAAACCGTTTGATTGTAAATACACAGGAGAAGGGTCAGTGATCAATGAAATAAACCCCATTTTCAAATTGAAAAGCCCTCCGAATAAAAACACGGATGGTATTCGTTCCCTCTTGAAACGCCGAACATGCCCCGGTGCAAGCAGCTGAAAATACAATGGCGTCTTATTTTGTTTACAAGTGACTGATCCCTTTATTTTTTTTAACGCTGCATTTTTCATCAAAATAATACCATACACTAAGTTAAGACTGAGGCAACAGACTAACATTGAGACTGACGCTAGTCAAGTAAGAGAAATAAGTGAAGAGGAGATGACAAAACAGGCACTGGAAAATGTGTAAGATGTTATGGGACATCGTCTGCTTAGACAGGACTGGCCCCTGGTGTGTCGTCACACATCTCAGCAGCGTTTGAGGAGCTCTTCAGCTGCTATATCGAGGCCGTATTTTACCGTTTTATAATTGATAATAATCATTACTTCAAATGTTTCCAAGCGTTGAATTTGGATAACCTTGTTTAAATTTATGCCATATATGCAATAAAAAGTATTAGGCCAATATTTACTTTGATGGAATTTTCTTGTAATGTGATCTTTAAATTGCAAAAATTTCGTTAAATATGAATTATACGTCCCTCGAAACGACTATATACATGCATAACATTCTAGTATGTGACATGTAATTCAAAAGTTTCGTGTCAATATGGCTACCAGGCGCCATTTTGGATTTATGCAAATTATAAAAAATGCTCAAGGTTGCCCTTTGGGCAACAAAGCTGAAATTAACGTTGAGAAGGTTTACGGTTCACCATGTGTAGTTTGAAGAAAGGAAATATAGGCAGAAATTGAAATGGAAAGACGAGAAAGGATGAGAAGAGGAAAATAGAGGTATTCTTTCTTGAAAATGAGTGAAGTCCTGAAAAGGACTGTAAACCAGATGAGATGAGCTGAATGTGGCTTGATACACGTCTGTAAAAACCCAATTACACACACACACACGCTACCAGTGGAAGTTATAAACTGATTCAGCGGACCCAGGTTCGAGACTGAGTCACGTCTTTCGGATGGTGACGTTAAAGGTCGGTCCCAGACGTAAATAATCATATCTGATTGATACACGTCTGTAAAAACCCAATTACACACACACACACACACGCATCCTTCACTCCTGAAGACGGACAGTCAACTTGCCCGAAACGTCGAGTAACCTCTCTTCACTTCAACCTGCTACTACTCAAACCATCGCTACTCAAGCCACATTCAGCTCATCTCATCTGGTTTACAGTCCTTTTCAGGACTTCACTCATTTTCAAGAAAGAATACCTCTATTTTCCTCTTCTCATCCTTTCTCGTCTTTCCATTTCAATTTCTGCCTATATTTCCTTTCTCCAAACTACACATGGTGAACCGTAAACCTTCTCCACGTTATAAACTCCACCATGCAAACCTACAAAGATCATCTGAAAGCTGAAATTGTTCTAGGACCACATAAGATCACAAATCAAAAAAAAAAAACTTCAGTGTATGCAACTTTTCTAGGTTCATGAAACCTCAAGCCGACTAGTAATTATAACTAGATTTTTAATTCATCAATGAAGACGAATTAGGTAGTCTGTCTGTCCCTGTGGCAAATTGCTTTGCAAGATGTGATAATATTTGTGCAAGATAATAATCATGATCATGTAGACGACAATGATGATAAGATGGTCATATAAGTGATGACAATGACGATAATGATAGATGGATAATGATGATCATAATGACAACAGTAATGATGTCAATAACCACGATAAACTAAGTGGCATAGCGCACCTTCAGGTTCTGGGCGATTTTTTGAGAAGTTCTTGAAATGGCATAAAACGTGTGCAATATGAATTTGGGACGATTTGGAACATTTCCAAATTCTGCGCCCGCACTGACGCGCAGACGTACGTTTAACGAAGCCACCTTGACTGAAATGACATTGACCATAACAATGCCAAATATGAAAGAAAAAATGACATTTCGTTATGAACATATGACCATAAGTTGATTTTTTTTTACAAAATAGCGCCTGGATAACGTCAAGAGAACCTGATGACCTTGAAAAAGATCCGGGAACTTGACCTTATTAGGACTGTTGACTGACGAAAATTTGAAAAAAATTGACAAGACGGATACTGAGAAATCGTTATAACAAATCGGACTGTTTCATATTGCAGGATACATGGGAAAGTAACGCCTTGCCAATAGACATTACAAGCAAAATAAGAAAGTTTATCACATTGTTTGTGAATGTGTATGTTATGAAAGTCGAAGAAGATGGTAAAATGAAAGGCAAAAAGAAGATTTTTTTTTTTTTTTTTTAAATGGACCCACCGAACCTGGGTCAGCGGAATGGGAGGCAAGTGCAAATGGCGGATTTCATATAGGCATGCTTTTACCACTTTGTACATTATAATGCCCATTGACGCGCGCACGAATTTGAAAGTTTCACGCGCGCGTGTGGCATTATGGAATGTCGAAAATGACTGCAAATAGTTGGAAATTGTGAAGAATAGTGACAGGAAGACAAACCATGCGATGTCCTGTACGTGTTGCGCTCGTGAGAAAAGCACGCACAGGGGCACACGCGCGGATTTTTTTTTGAAATACTTGAAATGGCCTGAAACGTGTGCAAAATGAATGCGAGATGATTTAATTTTTGCGTGCGTAATGACGCGCGGACGTAGGCTAGGCGCACGCGAGGATTTAATGAACTGACATTCATTTGCAAGGACACTAGAAATGAATGAGAAATGACCTTCAGTTATGGATGGAGACATGACTATGAATTGATTTTCATGAAATTTTCACAAAAGGGCGCCTTGATGACGTCAGGATGACTCGACCCTGAACAAAATGCTGGAACTTGATCTTAGAGGGATCGAATACTGACCAAAATTTGAAGAAAATTGACAAAGGAGATTTTGAGTTATGCGAGAGACAAAAAGTGTACAGAAGGAATAAAAAATGATAAAGACAATTATGACGAAATTAAGAGTTAATATGTCAATTGCAGACCACCTAATAATAAAGAAAATTCTGACGAAATTAAGAGGTGGTCTTTCGATTACGAGCTTAAATCTCATTCAAGTCACATTTGTTTATAATTTCAAATAAATGCTATGGGAAGTGAAATACGACGAGTGGATAGATCCGAAATTAAGCACCTGTGCATATTGTGCTCCCATATGGCTCGTACACGCCCACACGACGTCACAAACTGTTGTATGTGCTGTATGGCAGCAGACTTTATTTTTGGTCAAAGTCATCCATAGTACCTGGGATTTATGCGGGGCCTATTCTACTAATTAATCCATGATTATACCTTTTCAGAGCTTTAAATTTCATTCAAGTCACATTTTTTAATAATTTCAAATAAATGCTATGGGAATTAAAGTCATTCAAAAATCCCCGTTGTTGCTTGTTAAACAATGGCAGCTGGAGTGTCAAAAGCATAACTATTCTCTGGGATTAATGAAGGGTGTTTTATATTTTTGAGTCATTATTATGTCTTTAAAGAGTCTCAAATTACATGTTACATTTTTCATAATTTCAATTGAATTATGCGGGTTTTAAAGTCAAGGCAGACAACATCTTGTTTTGGACAAAAGCATGCATTATAGCTGCGCTTTATGAGGGGTCTATTTGACAAGTTGAGCTTTATTGTGCATTTTCAAAGTTTTACATTTTATTTATGACACATTTTTGAAAATTTCAACTGAATTATGGGGGAATTAAAGTCATTCTAAAATCCCTGTGTTTACGTGTTAACCAATGGCAGCTGGAAGGCCAAAATCATGCATAGTCCCTGGCGAACGCATCTTTCCGAGCTTTGTTAACACAGCGAATTACGCGTGCCGAATGTACCACGGAAGTACATGAGAGTGATTGTATTTACACTATTAAACGTATCTGGTAATAGGCATTTAACTCTGTCAGAGACGATGTCAAATATATACGTGACATATATACTTGTCCTTTCATTCACCAATCGTTCGACCACAGGAAAGGTATATGGCGGTCAATGGTTATCAAAATGTTGAGCATAAAGCAATCATTCTATATATACCATTACAATTATAAGCTACCATAGAAATTTTCAGGAAAAAATGGCAATTTTGTAAAAAATACATTACCTTATTTCAACATTAAACAATAGTATGACAATAGCATGAAGCAACAAAAGAAACTGAGATGTAATTTTCAATAATTCTCATGCATAAAGGTAGGTAAAATAATAATGTTTGGTATCATAAGAAATTGTAATACATTTCCTATACGTTTTGTACACAACTTTTATGAAATAATAGACTGTTAATGAAGTGCAGGTATTTGAAAAATAAGCAATGGTCACATTTTGGTAAAGTTTTGAAGAGAGCTAAACCCCTTGACACAGTAAACCATATCCCGCTCATATCCAAAGGACCTTTATGTAGTGGTTTTACTTTTTGAACTTTGTGAGAACATTTTCATACTTTATTTAATTTGTACTGAAAAAAACAAGGATAACAACGGACTCTCTCGATGCAATTAAGAATCCAAGGCTACGTGTGCAAACTCTGAAACATAAGAAGAGGCTCCCCGATGAAATGAAATCATCTTCAAGTTAGCATTTACTACCTCGACAAACCTTTACTCATAACAAACATTATAGTAAATCTTATAATTGCGTGAATAGTAAATTAAGATAGGTTGGGAAAGCTTGCTCACCAGCTATGCACTCGTAAACGGGAAACGTGTAACATACAACGTCGTTAAAAACAGGCTTCAAAACGATCAATACGGTATATGCATGTAAGTCAAACACGTACACACGTACACGCATGCACAAACCCAAGCGCACACAAGGATACACCACATACTGAATGGGAAATAGTTATACGTGTATGATATTGAATACCCTTGTGTCCCACGAAAGAAAAGCGTTTCAATATCATTATCAATATTAATTGTATGAATTAGAGTTCCTCAAGTTTTACCATTTCAATATATTTATGTATTGACTACAACATAAAACAAAGGTAGAAAAACATAATTTTGTCCTCACCCAAGTATCTTGCAAGGGCTGCTCGCATACATCCATTATCTTAACCTTTGCGTATTTAAATTATGTGTCTCTCACATAAAGTGCCTGTGCCACAATATATTTGAAGGACAGTTTCACCAAGGAGCTTTGAATAGCTGGATTCACAAGTACATGTAGCTCATTCCCATTGAACCATGTTCGATGCCGCGAGGACAAATATGTCAGGCATGTGCTTATCTCCTTGCAGATAAGAAGACAAAAGATTCGTGCCTGGTTGCAACCTTGCGGGCCATTTTGAAAGGGAAATATGCTTTTGTAATGATAATTACTTTTCTCTTTCACTAGTGCAATATGAGCAGTTGACAGTGTTTACCTTTACTGGAGGCAAGCGAAAAGAAAGGGTGCAAAATTTCCTGAAATATGAATCAAAATTACTCGACTTTGACATGCCTTGACACTATTTTGACAAATAACATCATAAGTAACTGTACTTGAACAATTACATTTTTTATTTTCGTTTGTCGGAAGTAATCGGAAGAGTGTCAAATTGCGAAAATTAGTATTGTCAAATTTAGCTATATTGAATGACAGCAATTGCAATATTTGAAAAAGGGACAAATTTGATGTTCAACTTATCTCAAATTATTAGTGAACCAACCCGTATTACGCCTTCTAGTATCTTATTAATAGATATTATTTGTCATATCTAAATTAAAGCCTCAAATCTTTTTATTCCGAAACTTTAGGTTCTTTGCCGAGGATGATTTTGTAAAAGACCTATCGCATGTACAATGGGACAATGTATTCTCTCAAAGGGATAATGTATACTCTAGCTGTAAAAAAAAAATCAAAGAAACATATTTTGGTTTAAGTAACAAACACGCAAAGAAATTCGAGTTTGTGATATCACGAATTGAATTTTTCTTATCACAAATTCCCATTGGTTTATCACATAAACCCAATTTTTTATATCAAGAAATTGAGATATCACAAATTCGAATTAGTGATATCACAAATTGATTTCTTGATATAAAAAATTGGGTTGATGTGATAAAGCTATGAGAATATGTGATATCACAAAATCGAATTCGTGATATAATAAAATCGAATTGGTGATATCACAAATTCGAATTCGTGATATCACAAATTGGAATATGATATCACAAATTCGTGATATCACAAATTTGTGATATCACTAATTCGAATTCATGATATCACAAATTTGATTTTGTGATATCAAGAAATCGAATTTGTGATATCACGAATTCACAGGTTATTCGAGCATTAATTTAGTGCAGAAATCCAGCTGTGTATTCGAGCGTTAGTTTAGTGCAGAAATTCAGCTGTGTATTCGAGCGTTAGTTCAGTGCTCGAATTCAATTGGTATTCGAGCTTTAGTTTAGTGCAGAATGTAGTATAAGTTTGAATAAAAATAGCAACAGAGTTTTTTGCATCTATATCCTTCACTGGAAACGATTAAAAATAATTTTAGACGAATTGATACATGTAAATTGATTGGCAACATATGAAGAATTCAATTAATGATATGTTGTCAGTTTAAATGAAACCCGCCTAGCTGTTTCATATATTTTCATTGTTTAATATATATATATATTTGTAATTTTATTAAAAATATCACATAAAAAGAATTTATGATTTCACTTGCATTCCTTAGATTTATATTTAAAGCAAGTAAATAGTCTCAAAAACAGCTTATTTTTGCGTAGATTAGCAACATATCAGTAATTCCTTTCGTGATATGTTGCCAATTTCATGTACCGTATACTAGCCATAGAGATCCTGTCTATGAGTGGTACGTCCCATGCCCTGAATCGCATGCATGCACGTGTTGCCTTGCGCTATGCTAGCACGTGCACCGTATAGAAGCACACGTGTGGAGCTCGAGTTCTCCATCTGTACTGTAGCCTTTTGTAGCTGTATGGTGATGGCCATACACAGCTGAATTTCTGCACTAAACTAAAGCTGGAATACCGAGTGAATTCGAGCACAAAACTAACGCTCGAATACCAAGATCGAAATCAAAGTGATTTTTTGCACAACATGAGTGCCATAATTCCTTTGCAATTTTGTGATATCACAAATTGGAATTAGTGATATCACGAAATGGAATTAGTGGTATCACAAAATGGAATTCGTGATATCACAAATTCAATTCCTGATATCACAAATTCGATTTCTTGATATCAAAAATTGGGTTTATGTGATAAACCAATGGGAATTTGTGATATCAAAAATTCAATTCGTGATATCACAAATTCGAATTCGTGATATCAAAAACCCACTTTAAATAGTAATAAGGCTTGCCATACGCCCGAAGCAGTCAACCACAACATGCTTAATTGAAATAACTGACTCTTTGTTGAATAACCTTGAATAACCTTAACTTTTTCTAGACCTGAAGAAGGCTTCGATGTTATATCGCACAATATCCTCTCATCTAAATTGCCATACAATTGTATAACATCAGTTACATTGGAATGGTTTTTTCTTCTTATCTTGAGAACAGACAACAGTGTGTATCATATCAAGGAGTTCAAAGTACCTTTTTTGACTGTCAAGACTGGGGTGCCACAGGGCTCAATACTGGGGCCCTTGTTGTTTTGTTTATGTATAAATATATGCAATTTAAATTAAACGAGTCAACCAAAATTTGCTCTCTATCCATTTATTATTAAAAAAAACAACTTTGCGTGCAAACGTTCCATCTATTACGTTACTCGTCATACCACTTTATACCCTCTTTTTACTCCAAAACCAAAATCAAAAAGCGATCATTTTCTTACACTGCTCCCTCAATCTATAACAAATTGCCTGTGCATATTAAAACCGTTACCTCACCTTAAAGCATCAAATCCGCTCGTTATCAATACATACACTGGTATATCATGTTATTATAAAAGTTTCTTTTTGCTTTTTTGGGGGGTTTTTGTTTGCCTATGTGTTTTGATTATTTTTATGTTGCTTATACCTATTACTATTGTTTACACTCAGTTTCATGTTATACTGTATCTGTACTTTAACATTGTCATTTTTTTTCTTTGTATGTACTTAGGGCTCTTTTTTAAAGCAGGCTGTTAGCCTCTGAAAAGTCTACCCTGTTTTTAAATAAAACGTAATAAATAAAATAAATAAATAAATAAAACGTAATAAATAGCTCTGGTTCCTACTTTTATACCGATGCGCAGGTGTGGCATGCTCACTATTGTGCTAATTTGCAGTCTTGGCGTATTCGCTTGGTTATGCGAACCCCAAACCACAAGATATGGACAAATTATTATCAGTATCAGACATTTAAGCTGTGCTTTCACAATATTGTTTTTTCCTCACCTTTGGTGCAAACGGAGCAAAAAGGTTAACATCTATATCACCCCTTTTACAAAAGCCTATGGACTTTACGTTATATATACCCAGGCAATATCGGCTTGTACTGCCTTGTGGTACAGCTCGCGGTTTGTTGTTGCTCACAGTTCCTGGCTCAGCTCAATGCAGTGGGAAAATTATTTTTGCGAATTTTTACAAATATGAATTAGATGATGATTTGGGGATGCATTTTTATACCATTAATACATGGTTTGGAGTGTGTTGGTGCGATCTGGCAACACAAAGGTTTTTATCGTGGTATACTATACGCAGGAGGCCGCGCTAGCCGAGTGTGTTGGACACCACGATAAAACCCCCGTGTTGCCGGATCATACGCACGAACTCACAACCATGTATTAATAGTTTTCTAAAACGGGTCGGCAATATGATTATGAAGTCTATAAATATGGTTACGAACCCTAAAGAAACGCCAAGAGTCGCACAGGTTGCAATCCTGGATGACATCAGATAAGCGCAGCCAACAAAAGTCATGCACCTTTCAGTGCGCGCATGTAATCCCTGCGCTAAAATGACAATTAAACTACGCGATTTCATCGCGTTTTAAGTTTGCACGCACCAGAGGTACGCGTACGCGCAGCTCAGCCGTGCATTAGTACCCTTTGCCGTGCGTTGGTACTTTTTTGCACGGTCACGTGGTGTTATTTGCCCAATCAGGATGGCTACATTCTTGAACCCGTTTTATAAATGATAATATTAAGACTTAATGTAGATGTCTGATGTGGATAATAACAATATTCACTGGCTCCTACTCTCGGGATATTATATTGGACGGTTATCAAGGTCTTTTTTTACAAACCATGAAATAGTGTTTTAAGATTGCGAGATGTCATCCTTGTACTTTGCACAAACCATGAGAAAATCACATTTTCTGATCACCTTGAAACCCTTCACGCAAATGATTATTATATAATAGTGACTGGCACTGAATGAGATACCAACCTACATTGGATTCAAAGACAATATACAGGGACAATATACAGCCATGGAAAAAATTATTAAACCAAGAATGGTTACTGATAGTGTTATTATTGTGGTAAGAAGGAAATAAAATATCATACAAGCAAGGTATATTTGCTGGAATTTGGTATTCATTCAATGAAATACAAAGGCAAATCATTTTTATAATTTTGTATGCATATTATAGTACCCTTATTACAGAAGCTTGGTCTAATAAATTTTTCCAGGGCTGTAGGTTGGTATCTCATTCAATGTCAGAAAATACTATTGTTACTATCTATACCCCACAGAAAAAAGGTGATTTAACATTTTATGTCAAAATCACCTTACCAACCACATTCAGTTGACGTACATTTGATCACACAAGTTTGACTTACCGTTTTATGACGTCATCTGATAAAATTCCAGAATCCAAAGTTTGACATTTTTAGATAGTTAAGAAAACTGCACACTGAATGTCGTCTAAGTATGACGAGAACAACTCCAAAGATGTGCATTGATTTTATTGCGTCGCTTCTCAAACCGGTTCAAACCATATTTCTTAAATATTACCCACGGCTTAACACAGTCAATGGGAAAACCCGGAAGAAAAAAAATATGGTATGATATTGCTCAAAATATGGAAAATCATTGCCACGGAAAAAAAAAAACCTCGTATAAATAATGAAAGAGTACATGGCCAGAATTCCCGAGGTTTATCGTAAACTATGGTCAAAACCATGACTTTAACCTCCGTTAAAAATAAGCGTAAAAGAGGCGCATTTAAGCGCATTACTATCCTCAAAATGGACATGAGGAGATGCGTCTAACTACGTGTATAGAGGTTTAAACCATGGGCTAGATAAACCTCTTTCGTGAATTTTGCCGTATGTGTTTCAGTCTAGAAAGGAAAGACGAAAAACCAATACAAATACCAAATACCTCTAGGTGCACTGAAAAACTGTGATGAAGCCAGCCATACTAACAATGTCGTAATGCTATACAGATAATGACACTTCTCGTATAAAACAGCCATGTTTAAAATGTAGCATATGGAACGCCAAGATGGCACTAACCGACTTGTAGCCTGCTCGAGCGCCGCTGGAATTAAAGGCCAAGTCCACCCTAACAAAAACTTGATTTGAATAAATAGAGAAAAATCCAACAAGCATAACACTGAAAATTTCATCAAAATAGGAGTTAAAATAAGAAAGTTATGGTATTTTAAAGTTTCGCTTATGCTTGTTGGATCAACTTTTGTTAGGGTGGACTTGGCCTTTAAAAGGGAAATCCAACCTTATTTTTTCTACTGAAGTTATATGAAGCGTAACTTGCTGGTTAATTTGATACCAAATTTAGCAGAATTGGACAGCTATGAAGAAAGTTATAGAATGATGATCCCCCAAACACATGCATGGGGCCGCCATTTTCCATGTTTGCATTGGATTTAGTCCACGAATGACGTATCTGTGGACAATTCCTAGCCTAGATTCTATCTTTTTTTCTTTTTTTTAAAATTTGGTTTATTCCCCTATGCTGCTCTTTCTCTACACGCATATCCCACACAGAGCGTGACTCTGTGTGTATAAGTAATTAATTCAGAACACAACAATTGCCATTGTGTTTTGCAGCTGTCGTTTCTCCCAACCTTTTGCGGTCGAGTGTCATTAATGATTCATGACTCTGGGTTAAAAAGGTGTTCTGGAATTTCAACTGCAACACACAATGGCAATTGTGCTCTGAATTAATTACTGGTTTGTGGCCTCGCTTTTTCAAAAAGTGAACAATCTAATTAAATATTCAGAGCAATATTTAAAGAACAAGTATTCAGAGAAACATAATAGAACTTGCCCCAAATTTTTTCTGTGTCAATAAGAGTCCTTTGCAATTCCACCCAATTTGGGGGATCGCGCAATCACTGGAGAGTTGCGCCCTGTGTGGGATATGCATGTGGAGAAAGAGCAGGGTAGGGGAATAAACCAAATAAAAGAATATAAAAAAGGGACACAATCTAGACTAGCCAGTTGTCCACAGATACGTCATTCGTGGAAAATGGCGGCCCCCATGTGCAGCAGACGACGGGTGAAAGAAGTGTTTGGTGAGATCTAAAACATTGTATAACTTTCTTCATAGCTGTACAATTTTGGTAAATTTGTTATTAAATTAATCAGCAAGTTTACGCTTCATAGAATGTCAATAGACAAAAATCAAGGTTGGATTTCCCTTTAAGGCATCGCCCAACGATTTTTGGAGAAGCCGAGCGGGCTGTAAAGCCCCGCGATGTCCTGTCGATTTCTCGTCGCGCAGCGTCCGAGCAGTGACCAATTGATGACCCACCGATTCACGGATGATCTTCCACCGGCCACCGGCCGATTTTAAAGATTTTCTTTCTTTACATTTCTTTCCTATTCTGTGTTTCGTCATTCTATCTTTTCTCTTTTTATCTTTCATGTATGTTTTTGTTTGTTTTGATCATTCTATCGTCATTTCTTTCTCTACATTTCTGATGTTTTTCTTTGTTTTCATCATTCTATCGTTTTTTCTTTCTATCTGTCCTTTTTTATGTTGTTTTCTTGTTTTTTATCAATCTATCATTTTCTTGTTCTATATTTCATTATATGCTTTTCTTTGTTTTCATCATTCTATCGTTTTCGCTTTTTATCTGTCATTGTTTTCTTTTGGTTTCCTATGTTTTTATCTTTTCTATTTCTTTTTTTATCATTCTGTTTTTTGTTGTTTTTATGATTCTGTCATTTCCTGTTTCTATATTTCCTTGTTTTGCTTTGTTTTTAGAGGTATCGTGGTCTAGTGGATACGTCACCGGACTGTGGATCACATGGTTCGAGGTTCAAATCCCGCCGCGGCGCTAATGTCTTTTGGTAATACATTCATCTACATTTGCCACTCTCCTACCAGGTGAAGTAAATGGGTACCCGGTAGGAAGAAATTATTTGAATGCCTTAGCGCCCATCATGGCGGCCCGGCTAAAGCCGGGATAATAATGTGATACTTTGTATTGAGCGCAGTAGCTGAGCTATATAAATGGACATATTATTATTATTATTATTATTATTTTTATGATTCTTTCATTTTCTTTTGTTTCTTTTGTTTTTCTCTGTTTTTCATTAATCTATCGTCTTCTCTTTTTTACATTTTACATATGTTATGCTTTGGTTTATCGTTCAATCTTTCATAGTTTTATTTGGTATATCATACTATCGTCTTTTCTTTCTTTACATTTCTTCTGTTTTTCTGTAATTATTGTCTCGTTCTATATTTCATTATAGTTTTCTTTGTTTTCATCATTCTAATGTTTTCGCCTTTTATCTGTCCTTGTTTCCTTTTGTTTTCCTATGTTTTTATCTTTCTAACATTTTCTTTTTCTATCTTTCCTTCTTTTTCTTTGTTTCTATCGTACGATCTTCTTTTCTTTCTTTACATTTACCTACCCCCTACCAACTGGAAGACCACCCCCGGATAACCACCCCTAGGATAACCACCCTCTAGGACAACTACCCCCTAGGACAACTACCCCCTAGGGCAACCACCCTCTAGGACGACTACCCCTCTAGGACAACTACCCCCCGGATAACTACCCCGAGACAACTACCTCCTAAGACAACCACCCTCTAGGACAACTACCCCCCGGATAACTACCCCCCAGACAACTACACCCTAGGACAACTACCACCTAGGACAACTACCCCAGGACAACTACCCCCCGGACATCTACCCCCTGGATAACTACCCCCCGGACAACTACCCCCGGACAACTACCCCCTAGGACAACTACCCCCAGGGCAACTACCCCCGGACAACTACCCCCTAGGACAACTACCCCCCCCCCCCCAGGGCAAGTACCACGGACAACTACCTCCTAGGACAACCACCCTCTAGGACAACTACCCCCCAGGGCAACTACCCCCGGACAACTACCCCCAGGACAACTACCCCCGGACAACTATTCCCTGGACAACTACCCCCATGACAACTACCCCCGGACAACTACCTCCTAGGACAACCACCCTCTAGGACAACTACCCCCCCCCCCGGATAATTACCCTCCAGACAACTACCCCCTAGGACAACTACCACCTAGGACAACTACCCCCATTATTTCATTATGGTTTTCTTTGTTTTCATCATTCTAATGTTTTCGCCTTTTATCTGTCCTTGTTTCCCTTTGTTTTCCTATGTTTTTATCTTTTTATCTAGGACAGCTATCCCCCAGGGTAACTACCCCCGGACAACTACCTCCTAGGACAACCACCCTCTAGGACAACTACCCCCCCCCCCCGGATAACTACCCCCAGACAACTACCCCCTAGGACAACTACCACCTAGGACAACTACCCCCAGGACAACTACCCCCGGGCAACTATCCCCTGGACAACTACCCCCATGACAACTACCCCCGGACAACTACCCCCCAGGACAACTACCCCCCCCCCCCGGGCAAGTACCCCCGGACAACTACCTCCTAGGACAACCACCCTGTAGGACAACTACCCCCCGAATAACTACCTCCCAGACAACTACCCCCTAGGACAACTACCCCCAGGACAACTACCCCCCGGACAACTACCCCCTGGACAACTACCCCCAGGACAACTACCCCCGGACAACTACCCCCTAGGACAACTACCCCCCAGGACAACTACCCCCGGACAACTACCCCCTGGACAACCACCCCCTGGACAACTACCCCCAGACAACTACCCCCTAGGACAACCACCCTCAAGGACAACTACCCCCCGGACAACCACCCTCTAGGACAACTACCCCCAGACAACTACCCCCTAGGACAACTACCCCCAAGGAAAACTACCCCCAGGACAACTACCCCCTCGACAACCACCGCCTGGACAAATACCCCCTAGGACAACTACCCCCTAGGGCAACCACCCCCTGGACAAGTACCCTCTAGGACAACTACCCCCAGGACAACTACCCCCTAGGACAGCCACCCTCTAGGAAAAGTACTCAGATTGTAATCCAGATTGTGGTTCTCTACGGTATTTAGTTCAGGTGCAAGCTCTTCCACTCCATAAACAAATATTGATCCTCATTATAGTAGATCAATGTGGACAGAAAATTGTCAACACTTTCAGCGTTTTGCTATTCAAGGACAGGCCCTCCGATAGCCTTAAGTTAATGGACATTTATCTTCTTTAAAAAGAATAAATGGATTGTGATATTATTATCTTATCTTATATCTAACCTTTATTCAGCCTTTATCGGTAGCCTTGAATTTACACAAATATCAGTGACACGAGATTCATTAGCTTGCAAAAACACCATAGTCATAAATATGAAATAAGATAAATTCGTTGCACAAATATTCTACAAGCAGCCAGCAAATTAAAGACTGTGGTACTATAATCATTAGCGTGACCAAAGAAGGGGCTGAGAAATTGACCTTATAATTGATACTTTGGGATTTGAGAGGCGCATTTTAGTTTGTCGGCAAATGTCAGCCTGTTATAAATATATTCGAATGTTTACTTGCACCCTCAGCTGATAAGGCAAGGCACTGGCGTGCTGGTGGGGTGGTGCTGCAACCCCTTCGAAGTTAAACGCATTAAAGTGGCTTCCTTTCACATATCTTGTTAAACCTCGTCAACCTTTAAGAGTTCATACACATCAGTTAAACAATGTATACAAAATGTCTTCATGGACCGTCAAATTAGAGCCCATGGTATGTTTCGTTTTAGGAACCATAATCTATTTATCTTACATGTTTACATTTTTCAAGAGATTGTATTTGATGAACTTTCTTGTGATTCATATGTATTCATGTCAATAAGTTTCGCGCAATTTACTGCATCTGCACGTAGCCTGAATGTCATCAGCCTAGCCATATACACGTGCGCGCACGCAGATCGGTCGTGTATTTTTTATTTTCTTTATTTTTTTCTTCTTTTTCTGGACAGCGCTTTTGCCTTTTGGTAAAGCCGTAACTAAAGGGCATAATCTTGATATTGTCCCTTCAAATACAAACCTATGTCCCAAAACAGATAGGAATCAACTCTAACTGCACCAGGGAGGAGAGGGAGAGAGTTGGGAGGGGGGCCTCGGACTAGATGTTTGTATTTTTGTTAAAGTTATTTGCTATGAAATTTCTATTAATATTTATGTGATGATGGGGGGGGGGGGTCCAAACATGTTCCCTGATATTAAGCTCTATATGAGCAAACACTACGATATCTGACGGGAATGTCGAGAAAAGTTATTTAAAAAATAATAAATTTAATCTTAATTTTTCTATTAAATCAGAATATTTCATTTGATATGATTTATGGAAATTATAGGGATTATAGACCTGCAATGTAATTTTATTAGCCTTATTCTTTTAAAATTCAAGACAGAAAAGGCTTTAATAAAATGAGATTGCGTGCGAGCAATTCCTTATATAAATATAAAGATTAAATTAAGAGTGGCGTATTCAAGATTATATATCCAGGAATATACGTGCCCCTATGTGCCAGCCCAAACCAAATCTGACATGTCTTGGTTACACCTCGAATGAAAGGAAATATGTACCCCCCCCCCCCGCAAAAACTCTGATAATTTTTTTTCCTTGCTTGTCCTAAAATTCAAAGTAGAATGCATCTGATGATTTTTTTTTGTGCGTCAGGCGTGAGCCTCCCCCTCCCCCTGCATTCCTGGATACGCCACCAATATAACCAACTTACGGTAAGTTATTTGTAATATTCTGCTGTAGAAATGTGAGACGACATGCGAAGAAAACAGTATAGGGGCTTGCTCCGAAGCCATCACCAACGCAATAGGTCCTTTACCGATTGTACGAAAAGGGTGGGGGGGGGGGGATGGCCTCCGTGTTTTAAATTAAATTAACTAGTAACCAACAATAGCAGCTGATGATATAATTTATTTATTATCAGTCCTATTCTGTCTTTGTAGGAATATCCCATTACTTTTGCCCCAGCTCTCTTTGTCTCTCTCCCCCCCCCCCCTCTCATTTTTTCTCATACTCTCTTATTCTCTCTCACAACCGATCTGTAAAAAATGACTCCAATAGAATTGAGGAAAAAATAATCTCTTATTTTTTTTTATTTGTGTTTTTATTAGGAAATCAACAGAAATCACAAAAATTACAAGTGATTTACATGTTTTAAAACAAATTCACTGAGCAAAAAAAAAAAAAAAAAAAGCAATTGGAACAAAATTAAAAAAAAAAAAAAATAAAAAAAAAATATCTTATTGCTTTTCCCCCCAATCTTTCAATTTAATGAGATCGACCACCAACACTATGCAATCCTATTCGTCACACCAATCAAGAGGGGGCGAATCGGCCGTGGCCCCCTTCTTGAAACCCAGGTTGGCATATACGGGCTCTTGCCTAAATTGTGGAAAAAAACCCCGGATCGAGCACCAAATTTAGTTTGGGAGCCCACAAGACTATAACAATGTCGTTCTATTAACCCTTCGAGAAAAAACTTGTAAAGAAGCCCACCCCGCAAGACTGACGTGACAGTCCGGGCATGGATCAGTGGCGGATTTAGGGGCTTTAAAAAAAAACTGTATCCCCCTTTTAGAACTGATAACTTTTTTTGCTTGTCAGAGAATTATGGAGGAAAACTGATAAAATCTGATACCCTATACACCGCTCCACTGAGCGACTTTCGGAGGGCTGGCGAGAAGAAAAATATTTGACCGAGCCTAGATAGTGCTAGACACCTATCATTTCCATGCACCTATTCCGCTCAGCTATTCCATGCTGCTTGCATGAACATCAACCATTAAGCTATATGCGGTGATAGAAAATTGCTTATACGAATTTATGAATTTAACACATTGAATTTTGCCTCTGGTACATTAGAAATATAATAGTGAACTGGAATTTAGTTAGAGTTTCTTCTATTAAACCGGCTAGGCTGGGTTTGCTTTCGGGCGGACATAGTCTGCTACATGGTCGTCTGCTAGTGCCCGATCTCATTGGATGTCGTCGACTCACGTGATCGGTACACGCCCATATTAGGTCATCGATAACAAATGAAGAGCTTAATTGCAAAAGGTCCTAAATCCATTTTTTATCATATGGCACTTTTTTATATGCCTTAATAGACATTCACCATGTGCATCAAACTGGCTATATTTCAACTTCTAAAAGTTTCAGGAAGTATGTTAAAACATGAGATGAAAATTATGTTTTCTTTCAAAAGGCCCTAAATCCAAAACACTTTTCTTGCAAAAGGCCCTATATCCATTCATCTATCCTGCATCCTGATTGGCTAAGAGAATAGGTTTTTGGCATGAATGACCAATCACGCGCCTCCACACAACCATCTATCCAGAGACTCTGTGTGAGAATCTTTCCAGCTTTTTGACATTTTTTATGGGAATTAAATACACAAAATTCCTTAGTTTATCAAGATCTTGAAAATTACTACAACAATGGAGCTTGCAGATATAACCAACAATCCCAGAAAAAAAAAGAAAAATGAAATCTTATTGGATGTACATGAGTAGGTGATATGAGGATGGTGTGATATTGAGAAAGGTTCAGCAGGTGCTGTTAACTCTAATGACATGAATAATACAGCCATGACAAAGATGATGGTGATGATGCTACTGTTAGTGATGGTGATGTTGATGATGACAGTGATAAATGTGATGATGGTAGAAATGGTGATAGAGATAATGATAATAGTGGTGGCAATGATAATGGCGATAAAGGTATTTACGATCTCCATAATGACGATGATGATGGTGATGGTTATGATGGTGATGATAATGGCAATAATGATGATAACAACAATGATGATGTTGGTTATGATGATGTTAATGCTGATTTCATTCATGTGTATGATGGTGTGATGCTGAATGTTCTGATGATGGTAATGGTGTGATGACGATTGCAATTATACGGGTTATAATGATGGTATTGGTTACGTGATGTGATGTTGATTATGATGATGCATTCTGCTCTGGATACAGTAGATATTGCTTTTATTTTGAGCAAATCTGCTTTATTAAGGGCAGATAATGACTGGCTACTGTCAGTAGACAATACAAATTATCTTTGGAATCGACTTAAAAATGTTGCTATATCAGGCAAGGTTTATCCGAGCAAAGCAAATATTTTATGCAGTTATCTAGAGCAGGTCTGCTTTATTTTTAAGGTCAGATGATGATTTTCGATAAGTCACCCCAATTATCTTTCGAAGTTTAAATTTTGATTGATTTTATAATGTTGCTATATCAGGCAAGGTTTATTATAACCCATTGAACATAGGCAGGTGGAGCAGCACAAGAGGTTAGGTGAACAAGGGCGGTTCATTAGAAAGATTTTTAATGTGTAAATGACTTATCATTCAAGACTTTTCTTGCAAAAGGCCCTAAATCCCACTTTTCTTGCAAAAGGCCCTAAATCCAAAAAAATAATAAATATAAAAAATCATATAAAATATTTGACGGCCGCAGGATTTTTAAAATTGTTACTTGTGGTGATGTCTCTTAAACATACATGAAGATCTTCTTGAATGAAATCATAGAACTGTGTGAAACAAAAAATCTCAATTTACTAAGAAGTAGGTAAAGTGGATTTAGGGCCTTTTGCAAGAAAACTCTTCAAATATTGCAATGCACGTGTAGTATGGCAAATTATTTTTTTTTCGTCGAAACCATGCATATTCCCGGGGATTTGTGCGGGGTTTATTGGAATCATCGAGCCTCAATTATACCCTTCCATAGCTTTAGATTTCATGTAAATCACATTTTTCATAATTTCAAATAAATACTGTTTTCATGTGTTAACCAATGGGAGCTGGAAGGCCAAAAGCATGCATATTCCCGGGGATTTATGGGGGTTTACTGGACTCATCAAGCCTTCATTATACCTTATCAGAGCTTTAAATTTCATGTAAATCACGTTTTTTATATTTTCAAATAAAAATTATGGGAATTATAATCATCCTAAAATTCCTTGTTTTCGCGTGTAAACCTATGGCAGGAGAGACTTATTTTGGGTAAAAAGCATGCATATTCCCGGGGATTTATGCGGGGTCTATTCAACTAGTTGAGTCTTAATTATACATTTTCAGAGCTTTAAATTTTATTCAAGGCACATTTTTCAAAATTTTGATTTAATTCTGCGGGAATTATAATCATTCCAAAATTCCCGTTTTTGCGTGTTAACCTATGGGAGATGGAAGTCCAAAAGCATAAATATTCCCGGGATTTATGCCGGGTCCCTTGCACCTTTTGAGCCTTCATTAAGCCTTTTCAGAGTCTCAAATTACATGTAAGCCACATTTGCACTAAATTCAAGGTAATACTAGAGGAACTATAATCATTTTTAAAATCCATGTTTTCACGTGTTAACCCTATGGCAGATGACTCTGTCAAAAAGCAGGCATGATCCAAGGAATTCATAGCGGCATTTATTGACAAAAAAGGTTCAAGAAATGTTTTTTTAACTATCCATCCTTTTTCTCGTGCAAAAATCAGACTTGAAAAAGATAGAGTAAGATATGAAATATCAAGAAAAAGTGAGACATCTTTTGACGTGTTATACCTATGGAGAACGTATTTTTCCGAGTCTGTTTTTAACACAGCAAATTATGCCTCCAAAATGTACTACGGAAGTAGGTCAGAGTAATCTGTCTTGATACTATTTAAAGTCTTTGGTCTAAACACACCAATATTTCATGATTAATTCATAACAAGGCCGGAATTCTACGCAACCAATTACAGAAGTCAAACTAAGATAGGCCAAACCTAGAAATCTTACTATTTTAAGAACCATTTAACTGGTTAATTTCCACGATTAACATCACTTCTAACCAATTAACACATTTACTTTGTTTCTACGAGTCGATTCTTTCTCATGGGTGTTCTACGTTTTGTGTGGCAACATAAAAAGGCCGTTTTCAAACAAAATTGGCCAGAATTCTACATATGAAATCATTTCCTTTTTATGCTTAGCAGCTTCTTTGTCTCTTCAATATTCATATTCCTTTTTTAACGGAATTAAATTGTTAAAAAATGAAAAAGATATAAGTATTTCCAAAAGTAGAAATTTATGTTTTGATGAATGATTGAATGGGCTCTATGGAGGAAAGTGCACAGCTGGGAAAGTGATACGCGCGCGCATGGATGGACTCGTAGAGAATGCAACTTACTTTTTGGTATGGAAAGTTGAAATTATGGTGCAACAATTAAAAACAAAATTTATGACATTAACCTCCCTAACAATTCATTAAAAAAAAAGAAACATCAGAAAGAACAATAAGTGGATTTTTCTTTTTAATTCCATGAAATTTCATAAAAGTCCAGGAAATTTGATGTTCTGTTTCAGGATTTTTTTTATTTTTATTTTTTTAAACATGTGGAAACACCCAGTAAGACAGAATACACACAGTATGTATACACACATTCTACAAAGTTCATGAGATTCTGATGCGATCGTAGTAGCCCATTTGAATAATTTCAGAATATTTTTTGAAATTCCAGGAATTTTCAGTGTTCATTTGCAGAACCTCCCGGCTGCTCATATCCTGGCGGCACTTGGTGGCCCACCCGGTGAGGAGACCTTTGGCTTGTGGATACACCCCCCCCCCCCCCCCCCCCCCCTGGGCCAAGTTTCTCACACAGCCAGCCCTGGTGCTGAGTCTCAAGCCAGTCTGGTCCCCCAACACTCATGTGGGTTGGCTGTCGACGTGCAGGCTCTTTTGGAAAAATACTTAACCTGAGACTTTCCCCGGTTTCGGCTCAGGCTTTTTCTTTTCAGGCAAGGGGTTCCCCTTTCTGATGATTTCAATGCTGCCTACGCAACCTTAGCTGAACAGGCGTCGCAGCCTGGGACTTCTGCTGGTAAGCAACCCCTTGCTCGGGGTTTTGCTTTTCGTCCCCAAGATTCAGCTGGGTTCTTCCAACGGAAGACTTTCTCGCCCGACACGAAGCATGTGGGGCGAGACTTGGCGTGAGTTTAAATAGTAGAGATTACTCAACCAAGGATAGGCGGTTTTGGGACGTTGAGACCCACACCAGGTCTGGCCTGTGGCTCACGGCTTATGATGGGCTGAATTTGGAGAAATCCTGCTTACCTTAACGGGATCTCTGTGGTCACAGCTGACCCTTGCGGCCGTCAAGGTCACGAACTCTAGAAGGGATTCTGGTTAGGGATATTCCTTCCCTGTTGGGGGAATTCCTCAGTTGGAGGGGCAACTGTTTGGGGGTCAGTTTGCCGCTGTTCTTTAGTGCGAAATTGATTCCCGTAAGCAGGCGGCTGATTTGTCGAAGCATTTCCGCCCACGTCAGCCAGCTCAACTCTTTAAACTGAGAGCTAGGTTGCCGGTGCTTTCCACCACGATTTAAGTGGGTGAGCTAGGCCCCTCCTTGCGCGGCGTTTCGCTTGGGTCTACAGCCCAGACCTACTCGAGGTGGGGGCTCCTTCAGAGGTAGGGGGAGCAATAGGACCAGCGGCAAGCCCAAGCAAGCCCAAGCAGGCCTTTTGAGGATGCACCCCGAGCATTGAATCATCAGGTAGGCGGACGACTTCGGTACTTTCTTCCCGCTTTTTACCGAGGACAGCTTCGTTGTCTCAATCGTGCGAGACGGCTCTGCAAGCTTTATGTCCGCCCGCCAACTTCTTCCGCCCTTCATCAGCAGCATATCACGGCCGAGATTCAGTTGCTACTGGTAAAGGGCGCAGTAGAAAAGTGAGAGACCACCCACATATGTGTCTCTCCCCGATCTTTGATTCCCAAACGCTCGGGGAAACTTAGGATGATCCTCAATATGAAGGTCATCAATACCTCTATTCCTCCGGTACACTTCCGGATGGAAACGCTAGCGTCCATTTACCGACAATCGAGCAGTCAGACTTGGCGTTTTCGCTCGATTTGAATGACGCATACTTTCATATCCCAATACAGCCCCGTTCGCCGGATCTTTGGGGTTTCGCTTTTCAGGGCGAAAGCTTCAGGTTTCACGCCCTTCCATTCGGGCTGAAACCAGCTCCCCGCCATCCTAAGGAAGCGCGGCCACCGACTTTTTGTCTACCTGGACGACTGGCTCCTGGTAGCACATTCAGAGTCGGTGCTCCGAGACCAGTTGTACCTCTTACTCCAGACCACTCAGGAGCTAGGGTTTCTAATCAACTGGGAGAAATCGGAGCTGTCTCCCACCCGTACCCCAGTGTACTTAGGTCGCTCGCCAAAGCCGCGACAGAATTCGGACGATTACGTCAGCCGCCCGGTCCCTGCGCATATTGCACAAGGTACGGGTCAAGCGCTGGCTTCAATTTCTAGGCTACCTCTCGAGCCTAGTGGATGTTTTGCCGGACTGCAGACTTCTGTCGAGGCCCTTCCAGAGGCACCTCTTGAAGTTTTTCTCGCCGGGCGTAGACTCCCTCAGAGTATGGATTCCATTACCGAGGGAGATCAGACGTCTACTCGCCCCCTGGGCAGACATGACGTTTCTTGCTCGAGGCAAACCCCTCCGCGTCCCTCTTCCGTCAGTATCCATCTCGACGGACGCGACGCTTCGAGACTGGGCGGCCATTGTGGGGACGAGGTGTTTTGGGGGGGGGGGGGGGGGGACTGGTCTCATCTGCCCACCATTCCCCACATCAGTGTGCTGGAGATGCTGGCGGCCTTCTTACCGCTCCGCCATTTCAGGCACATGGTTGTAGCGCGCTCCGTTATTATCCTTACGGACAACACCACGGTTGCTGCCTACATCAATCGTCAGGGTGGAATCCGTCAGGTTCCCTGAACTCGCTTGCCGACCAGTTATGGAAGTGGTGTTGGACGAACAACATAGTTGTTGCATCTTACAATCCCGGGCAAGAGAATCTCTTAGCAGACATTCTATCCCGGGGCAGGTGTCTCCCTTCCGAGTGGTCCCTCCATCAGGAGGTTTTCGATCTTCTTCATGCGCCGTGGGCTCCGCTAGAGATCGATCTGTTTGCGACTGCTCTCAACCACCGTCTTCCGAGGTACTGTTCTCGGGTTCGGGACCTCGATGCCTTTGCCCTTCATTGGACACTTTCGAGGGTATGCTTTCCTCCCGTTTCTATTGATCCCTCAGGTTTTGAGAAAGATCAAAGGAGGATAGAGCGTGGGTCCTGCTTATTGTCCCGCGATGGCGGCAGAGGCCTTGGTTTCCCCTACTCCTGTCCTTCCTGAAGGGGCAGCCGTTTCCTCTCCCTCTGAGGCCAGACCTGGTGTCGTAGCCTCTTTCGGGGATCCTCCATGGTCGGGCCGAGACCCTTCACTTGACCGCCTAGCCGTTATCGGGGTGGACGCTAGGGCCTCGGGTCTCTCAGAGAGAGCCTCTCAGTTTATAATTCAGAGTCGTAGAGAATCCACGAGATCGCTTTACAACTCCCTTTTCAGGTTGGTGCGATGATCTCGGGGTTTCACCCCGTGAGGCTTCTGAGGCACGATTGCAGATTGCATGATTGCAGATTTTCTGATCTCCCTTTTTGATAAGGGTAGATCGCTTTCCACTATCCGTGGATATCGATCTGCCATCACCGCAACTCACATTGGCTTTTCCAGACGGCTCTACTTGCTAGATTGCTGAGATCGTTCTTTTTACAACGACCAGCAAATCCAAAGTTGTCTCCTGCTTGGAACCTTCCTAAAGTTTTGGATGCGATATCAAAGCCTCCCTTTGAACCAATGAGGAAGGCTTCTCTACATCAGGTAACTGTCAAGACCATTTTTCTTATGGCTATAGCTTCAGGGCAGAGAAAAGTTCTCTTCATGCTCTTTGCACCTCTAACGGTCACATCCGTTGGGAAAGACAAGGTGTTCGTCTTATAACCAAGCCATCCTTTGTAGCCAAAAATCAGACGGCTTCCTCTGGTCCGGTTGAGGTATTTCTAAGTCCTCTGTCAGACTTCTCCTCAGTCAAAGAGGACAAGGTTTGGTGCCCGGTGAGGGCGCTAATGGTACTTAGACAAGACAAAACAAAAGATTGCCGCTCGGACGAGCAACTTTACCTTATTACTCACGAACCTTTCTCTCCTGCTTCTGGAGAATCCATTTCTAGATGGATTGTTGAGGCCATCCAGGCCGCTGGCCCTGAGGCCCTTCTCTCGGATAGTAAGCCTAGAGCGCATGATACCAAAATCATTAGCACTTCTTGGGCGGTTTTTCAGGGTTTTGCCCTAGAAGTCCTAGGCCCTAGGGCAGCCCTAGGGCCGCCTTTTGGTGGTCTCCCAATTCTTTTACTCTTTATCTGAAGGACTTTCCTTCTGCAGAAGCGCGGTTTGCGACTTCGTCACTGAGGGCGGCAGCTTCTGTCGTTGCCCCGCGTTAGCCTACTTTTATTGTATTGTATACTTAATTCGTCACTGGAGATAATTATGTGGTCTGTCTTTTCTGATATGCCGTTATCAATAAAGAGACCAGTCGTACCGTGGAAATCTGCGGGTTCACTTCCTTTAGGTGAACCCTGCATGTTTATAGATGGGTAATAGATGCCTTGTATTTTATTTTTTTTTTCTTCATTTATATTTTACAACATGAGATTTGCATTTTTAAATTACTGGCCCGCCTCCTGTTTATAATATCTAGTTCATATCTTTATGTTTAATTTTGTTATGCTGCAATGATAAAAATCCTACTCTGTCACAATTTTTAAATAATTTATAAGTTAAATTTGAATTCACACAATTGAGTTAGTTTGTCTGTAAAGCTCGGCGCACACTATACGATCCGACTGCGACCCGATTTTCGAACAAATTGCAGTTTGCATTAAATGTGAAAGTTTAAAAAAGTGAAATTATCTCAATTGAAGTTCGGAATAATGATACTAATACTAATATCGAAATTTGGGTTAACTGCAATTCTTCTGGTTAGAGTAAAGGCCAAATCGGCTTCAAATCTTAGTAAATCGCAAGATTGGTATGACGTCACTACTATTTGGAATTAAATTCGCTTTTATTCCTACACGGGGGCTCCCATATAGCCTTTTGACAAGGCCCTCGTGACTTGGCTATTTTTCTCGGCAAGTAAGCTAGTAGTGGCTGCATAACAAGACTAGCCGCCCAGCCCGGTTAATGCGCGATCGAGCGACGTGAGTCCGAGGGCCTTTTGGAACCTGGCCTGTATTTCTTATGTTATCCTTTGTTCCTAGCGAGGATCTGCTACCTTATAGGTAGGAGCCAATCAGCAAACGTATCTTCGCATGACGTCAGCATACATTTGGTATGCAAATTCGCCTTCATCTCGAGCTAGCGCGGCCCGTGCAAGCTACTACTACATCAATCATGGAAAGCAAGCCCCGCAGATACCGTTGTGATTGGTCGATAATCCTCGGTAAGCGTGTTAGCATACGAATGTGAACTCGTGAATAATTAATATCGGACGATGGAAACCCAGGTTCCAAAAGGCCTCGCGACTAAAGTCGCTCGATCGCGCGTTCACCCGGGTCGTGTTGATTATTTTCGTCGCCGCTAGTCTCATCTCAGGCACAGCATGACGAGGAAAATAGCCAAGTCACGAGTCCTTGTCAAAAGGCTAGGGCTCCCAGTATTTGGTATGGTCAGAGGGCAAGGGTTTGTACTTGTACAAAGGTTTGCAATCAATCGCAGATTTAAAACAACCGTTCTGATTGGTCTGTATAGGGGTTATCTTTGAACAGGATGTTCATGAGACAAGGATCTAGATTGGTTATTGACTCTGCAAGATTGATTGCAAACCTTTGTCACGGGGCCCAGGTCATCAGATTCGGCAATGGAAGGTCCTTTATGTCATATATATATATATATATATATATATATATATATATATATATATATTATAGGCCCTACCTTCCCAACACCACACCCCGTGATGAACACATTGACCTTCCCGCATAGAAACTGCATAGTCCTAATCTAGTTTGCACTATAATTGCAACAATCTAGATCACACTATCTCACACATAGTTGTAGTGACAATTTCTGAGTTTATTTATGAAATCAGAAGATTACTGAAGTACTATTTAATTTTATGTGATACTGTGCAAACTGTCAAGTGCGGATCGTACTCGTGATCAGATAGCGGAATGTAATGAATGCGACGTACGCAGTCGAGCGCAAAATTGATGCTATGTCGGGGACATGCAATCGCGCTATAGCGTGTACGTAGTGAGTGAGAGTTAGTGCACATTTTGACTTGGAGTGTGAAGGGTGTGAAAGTGGGTTGTGAATTGTGGATGGGCCACCAAGTTTGGGATTTTATACACACAGGAAAGTCTTCTTTTCGTATTTATGTTTTGGAGATGTTTTTGAACATCTTTTAGGCACCAGATTACGCCCTCCACCCAGCACTACTACCTTTCGCAAGATTCTGGCCAAGTTTTTGATATTGCATGGAGATAGACTCGCATCCTGGGGTGTGACCCAGTGCCGGAAATGACGTCATATGCACCAGCTTGGCAAACAGGACGTTTTGAGCCAAACAGCTGAAGGACGGGACTAGGGCGTACTACGCAAGGCTCAAGGTTACGTCACGACGACTACGAGGCTGGCATCGGTTTAGCCCATAGTTGGTTTATGGACAGATATTCTTCGAGGAACACTCGGCCCGTTTATTTCCGATTGAAAACAACCACCGAATGGAAATTGATTTATCTATTCCTTGTATGTATTAATTTTGTTCTGCTGTATTAACGTAAACAAAAGAAAGCAAACACAAAACAAACTTCTGCTGAGATGTATATTAGTAGTTGCTTTATTGATACCAAATATAACTGATGGTTGATCAAGGATTTGATTGATTCAATAAACGGAAGTATTACATATTCTTCCATTCGACTTAAAACAAATTTGTGAAACTTTTATTCTGTTAGAGAGTGCCAGTAGTGACATTTTGGCGACCACGAAGGGACAATTTAAATTGTATTCATGTTATCTACTGGCAGTGATGATACTTTGCTGTAACATCAATCAGTGTTATGATGTAATTATAGGGACATTTCCCGTATATTCATTAAACTGTTAGTGAATTATTTCCTTGTAAATATGGAGTATGTATGATGAAATAACACGATTTTCTATTGATAGTTTATTTTTTGCTTAGGATATCAGAGTGTCGCTTCAGAAAGGATTGCAGAGGTAAAAGTGCTGGGCAGGGCATACGATCTGATTGAAACTTAGCATATAATCAAGAGCTGTGGTAAGTGATTTTCCTGCCAAGATATTAATTTGGGTTTGATATCATAATGGAAATTGAAAAACTTATGAAAATTGGGCAATCCCTAGGCTTGAGTGGAAGTGAGTTACGAATGTTTGTCGACGGTGAGCAGGCGAGAGCAAGGGAAGAGCGTGCACTGGAGCGTGACAGAGTGAAAGAAGAACAAGAGTTGGTTAAGCAGCGGTTAGAGTTAGAGCGTTCTAGAAGAGAGAGAGGTGATGAGACAGTAAGCGAAAACAGATCGCATGTACGCGCGCCGAAGCTGCCGACATTTGATGAAGTTAGGGATAACCTAGATACTTACCTCAGTAGGTTTGAACGCTATGCTACTGCGCAGGGGTGGCCTAAGGCGTCATGGGCAACCAATCTTAGTGCCTTGCTGACAGGAAAAGCATTAGATACTTACAGCAGACTCAGTGATACTGAAGCTCTAAATTATGATACACTCAAATCTGCATTATTGAAACGATATGATATCACCAGCGAAGAATATAGGGAAAAACTGCGTTCAGCAAAGCCTGACCCCGGGGAGAGTGCGGGACAATTCATTTACAGGATGCGAGTCTATCTAACAAAATGGTTGACATTAGCCGGTTATGACCAGTCTTTTGAAAACTTGATTGAGATTATACTTGTTGAGCAGTTTTATGCTAGCTGTTCGAAGGACATGGCGATGTTCATAAGAGAGAATAAACCAGAGAACTTAAAGAAATTATCAGAGGTAGCCGATCGTTTCATAGAGGCTCGGTCGGGATGGCAGTTGCAAACTGTAAGTCATAAACCTCCAATAATCGATAGGAAGGATAATTCACGTTCTGATTTTCGTCCTTCTCGAGTAGCAGGAGCACCAGAGGCAAGGAAGTCGTTGCCCAAGGACAATCAAGGCATTCGTCCAAGGAAAGATGGGTGTTACATCTGCGGCAATAAAGGACATTTCGCTCGGAATTGCAACGAAAGGAGGCAGGGGAGGCTTGCTGCCGGCATGGTTGAAATGACAGAGCCAGTAGGGTCATCAGGACAGCCTCACAGAGAGCTTGGACCACAGACTCTGATGTCGACGTACGGAACTACCGAGACGCAGGCGGAGCCGAGGGGAGTGTTAACAGGACATAACTCAGAGAATGACTTCATTAAGGATATAGGTGAGGCAGCATGTTTATTAATTGATTCATGTTTCTCATGTGATGGGGCAGTCTATACTGACGACACTCGGGGCGAGTCTTACCTGTGGTGAGTGCGGTGTGCGGGGCTAAGTCAGTGCGTTCAATGCATGTGGTCCGAGGTCTTGTTAATGGGGTTCCAGTAGATGTCCTTCGAGACAGTGGATGCACGGCCGCTCTAGTGAAAGAAGAGTTGGTAAAACCTGGACAGATGACAGGGGAGCAACGACAGTGCCTATTGATAGATATGACGATTAGGAGATTTCCGCTGGCGCGAATCAATGTAGACACGCCTTACTTTACAGGGGAATTGGAAGTTCTTTGTGTTAGTAACCTAATCTATCCTTTGATTTTAGGAAACATAGATGGAGTCAGGAATGCAAGCGATCCCGACAGGGATTGGAAACCAGCAGAGCGAGGGACCACACCATGTGCACTGGCGGTGGAGACTCGACAACAGAACAGGGAGAAGTGGAAACCCTTAAAAGGTCTGAAAGTTCCTGGACAAGTGACAGAGGTGACTCCAGATGGTTTTCGACAAGCACAGGAAAGCGACCCGACCTTAGACAAGATAAGGCAACGAGCTGCTAGTGATGATGTCAAGGTGAGCCGTAATGGTAATAAGTCTCAATTCAAGAAGTTGAATGGTGTTCTCTACCGCGAATTCCAAGATTCAAGGGCAGGTGTTGACCTCAATAGTCAGTTAATAGTTCCCCAGCCTCTCAGAAATCAGGTTCTAAAGTTGGCACATGAGTCGGTCATTGGTGGACATCTGGGAGCAAGTAAGACAGCTGATAGGATTTTGGCAATTTTTTTCTGGCCCGGGTTACATCACGACGTAAAGTTATTCTGCAGGTCATGCGATTCCTGCCAGCGTTCTTTTCCCAAGGGTAAGGTGACAAAGGTGCCCCTCGGGTCAACACCACTAATCGACGAGCCCTTTCACCGTGTAGCAGTGGATCTGGTGGGTCCTATCACACCCATTTCTTCAAAGGGAAATCGGTATATTCTCACTTTAGTTGACTACGCTACGCGTTATCCTGAGGCGGTGCCCCTTAGAAATATTGATACTGCCACAGTGGCTGAAGCATTGATAAGCATCTACTCTAGAGTTGGCTTTCCGAAAGAAATGCTCACGGACAGAGGATCACAGTTTACCTCGGGTGTTATGAAGGAGGTATGCCGACTTCTTTCTTTACGTCATGTCATGACCACCCCGTACCATGCATACCGGGAGACGCCCCGGGATAGCACCGGCTTTGCTCCTTTTGAGCTCTTGTACGGACGGGTGGTCAGGGGACCACTGATGATTCTGCGTGAGTTATGGACCAAGAACATTGAGCTTCCAGAAACCAAGTCTACGTACCAGTTTGTTCTGGACCTGAAGGAAAAGTTGGAAAAGACATGTGAGATAGCACACCGGGAACTTCACAAGTCGCATGAGAAATACAGGAAATGCTACAACAGGAAGGCAAAGAAGCGCTCATTCAAAGTTGGTGACGAGGTACTGGTTCTTCTTCCGACCGATCATAACAAACTCCTCATGCACTGGAAGGGCCCATTCCGCATTGTGCAGACACAAGGACCGCTAGATTACAAAGTTGATCTAGGTAAGAGAGTTACCACCTTCCATGCCAATCTCTTAAAGCAGTACTTACGGCGAGAAACTGAGGAGCCGATTCAGGCAACTACTGGGGCAGTAGTGGATTTGGTTGCGACATCAGTTATTGAAGACGAAGATGACTCCGATGTTGGAAATACCGCCAGTGACAAGGATAACTTTGAGAGCAGAGCGTCTTCAGAGTCTCTCCTGCAGTTACCGAGTTTGCAAAGAACGCAAACATGTGCTGACGTTCAGGTATCCAAGGAGCTATCAGACGAGCAGCGTAGACAAGTCTCCTCCTTACTTCAGGAGTTCGACGACGTACTCACTGATGTCCCAGGTATTACTACGGCAGGATATCAAGATATACAGCTCATCCATGACCTGCCAGTGAAAAGTCGTCCCTATCCATTGCCCCATGCTAAGAGGCATATAGTCAAGGATGAGGTGAGGGACATGATGGATCTTGGTGTAATTGAACCGTCCTGCTCTCCTTACGCTTCTCCAATTGTCTTGGTAAGCAAAAAAGATGGCAGTAATAGGTTTTGCTGTGATTTCAGAAAGATCAATGCGGTCACTGTTCCAGATGCAGAGCCCATACCGGACCAGGAGGAGATATTTTCCAAACTCACAGATGATAACTTCTTCACAAAAATCGACCTCACCAAGGGGTATTGGCAGGTTAACAGAGCAGGCAAAGCCAATGACTGCCTTCGTTACCCCAGATGGACTCTATCAATTTAAGACCATGCCATTCGGATTGATGAATGCACCGGCTAGCTTCAGTCGATTGATGAGAACAGTGCTCCGTGGTCTTGAATGCGTCGACAATTTCATTGACGACATCTTAGTGCACACACCAACCTGGGATCAACATATGGAAGCTTTGCATACACTGATGTCAAGATTGAGGGAGTCAAACCTCAAAGCAAAACCCCAAAAGTGCTTTGTTGGCTTTGCAAAAGTCGACTTCTTAGGACACCAGCTGAGCAGAGGGTATCTCAGACCACTCCACAACAAGGTAGCTGACATCCAGACGGCACCACGACCAACTACCAAGAAAGAGCTCCGATCGTTCTTAGGGTTGGCCGGCTACTACAGGAAGTTTGTTCCCCAATTCGCTGCAACCGCCGTTCCTTTGACGGATCTTCTCAGGAAGGGTAAACCAAACATGCTTGGCTGGGAAGAAGTGCATGAAAATGCATTCACCAGTCTGAAGGCGAAGCTGAGCAAAGAACCCATTCTGCACTTGCCTGATGTAAACAAAGAGTTCATCTTACGGACGGATGCATCAAACAAAGGCATCGGCGCTGTTCTCCTGCAAGAATTTGACGGTGAGAAGTTTCCAATAGCGTACGCTAGTAAAAAGTTACTGGCTAGGGAACAACGCTATTCGACCATCGAGAAGGAGTGTCTTGCGGTTGTGTGGGCCGTGCAGAAATTCGAGACATTTTTGTTTGGTCGAGAATTCGTCCTCGAAGTCGACCACCAGCCCTTGTTGGCTGTTCGGAAATCCAAGGTGGCTAATGGGCGTATCCTTCGCTGGGCATTGGTCCTCCAACAGTACAAATTCAGGATCGAAGCTATCCGGGGCAAGGAGAATGTTGGTGCAGACTATATGAGTCGCGTATGTCACGGCGAGTAAAATCCATATTCTCATATCAAGTGACTGAATGAGTTTTTTTTCCCCCTTAAAAACTTGAAACAAATTTGTGAAACTTTTATTCTGTTAGAGAGTGCCAGTAGTGACACAAACACGACTCTAAAGCAATTTAGAATGTTAATTTTAAGTTGGATGCAAAGAAGTTTCCATATATTATATTTTCCATAATATGCCGAAAGATCTGTTTACAAATTAAAAAAGTTTCCACCTGTTATTTCTAGAGACAGTATTTCCCAACCACGGGTATTTCAAAAGAAAGCATTTCTAATACGTGGTAAACCCTAAGACACGGACTCTGTAATTTATTATGTAAATAATGTTATTCTTGGTTATGCAAAAAAATAAAATAAATAGAACTTGCCCTTGAAGGGCGGTTTTTTGCGATTTAATTTACGAGCACAGGAAGAAAAAGCCTGGCTGGTGATACATTAGCGGAGCAGTTTGTGTGTAATTTTGGTTACATCATTTTCTATGGGGATTCGTACTAATACCCCTTTCAGTAACTCATGAATTTTTGGTCCGCACCAAAATAGTCCGCACCACGCAGTAAAAATTCCGTTCAGTAACTATAGCAGAGCCGCGCTACTTTTACGATGACCCATTCACGAACTCGGCCACATAAGGGATAGCTGTCATGGTAACTGAACACGCCATCCACGGAGCGGAAGTGCTCCGTATTCGCCGAATTTTCGCGCGGTATTTGTGTTCGTTAAAAGGCAGTAAATAGCAATAGAAACATAAATAATACAAAATATTTATTTGAGAGAGAAAAATTGATGCAAATGTTCAAGTTACGGCAAAATAATTTCATTTATTAACAAGTCTGGTCACAACACACGTGCTTCCGCCCATGGCATAAAGTTCAGTGGCATCGTAACGCGCGCTCCGGCCAGGGAATTGTGTGACCTTTGACCGTGCAAGGAACTTTGGCCCGCGCCTGGCGCTGCTATCGTTCATAAACCCTTTGGTCGGCGCCTGGCGCGGGCCTGGCGCGGGCCTGGTGCTGATAAAAGCAGCACCAAAATAGCGCGGGCCTGAAACTCAAAATTTTACGACTTAGCGCGGGCCTGGTCCGGACCAGAGACTTACTGAAAGGGGTATTATATCTCCCCGAGATAGTCGGCTTAGCTCCCAACAGCTTATACCTCACCGATGCTGTCTGGGCAATTTGTAGAGGAGGAGAAATGGACTCCTGTAGCGTTGTTTCGTTAGCTGACTTTTAACTACTTTTCCTGATATTTATCGGGTATGTACTCTGATATTTATAATAGCCATTTTAGCAAAAGAGAAAAGATATTTGATTTATTGTACTGAATCAATTATGCTAAGTACGTTTGTAGACGACTATATATTCATTCTTTATATAAAAATATCGTCTACTTTAATTGTCAATATATGAAAACGAAAACAGCCCATATTTATAATTGACGATGATTTATATGTCATTGTAGACAGCTTTGGATTTAAGTTACATTTAGTTGTCGATATTATGAATGAACTTTTTTTCCGATGTAGCTATACTTGATAGTGAACATTGTTATTTGCCCTTGACTTTGTGAAAGTAAATTAGTGTCGAATTACTTAAAGGCATATGTATAGCCTGATTCTAGGACACCTAGCCCTGGACAACCCCCCCCCCCCCCCCCCCCCCCGATAACCACCCCTAGGACAACCACCCCATGGACAACCACCCCTGGACAACTACCCCAAAGACAACTACCCCCCAGACAAGTACCCCCTAGGACAAGGACCCTCTAGGACAACTACCCCCGGACAACCACCCCCTGGACAACTACCCCCTAGGACAACTATTCCCTAGGACAACTACCCCCTAGGACAACTACCCCCGGACAACCACCCCCTGGACAACTAGCCCCTGGACAACTACCCCTGGACAACTACCCTCTAGGACTATACCCCCAGGACAACCACCCTCTGGACAACTACCCCCTAGGACAACTACCCCCTAGGACAACTACCCCGCGGACAACCACCCCCTGGACAACTACCCCCGGCCAACTACCCCCTAGGACAGCCACCCTCCAGGAAAAGTACTCAGATTGTGATTGTGGTTCTCTACGGTATTTAGTTCAGGTGCAAGCTCTTCCACTCCATAAACAAATATTGATCCTCATCCTTTATAGTAGATCAATGTGGGCAGAAAGTTGTCAAAACTTTCAGCGTTTTGCTATTCAAGGACAGGCCCTCCGATAGCCTTAAGATATGTAAACAAATTTTTAGGCATTTTACTCCCAGTGTTAAAGATCGCACGCTCGATCCGCAATGAAAAACACAAGTCAGAAAAAATGGAACCAGCGGGATTCGAACCTGTCATCTACTGCTTGCCGGGCAGCGACTTAACCACCAGGCTATTCTGGTTCACGGTCAAGTCACGATGAACTAGAATCAAATACCCAAGATCCCCTTCTCTCTGACTTATTAATATTCAACAATCCGCCGTAGACAATGGTTAGTAAACGAAGAAGCCTGATGGGAGGAATTTTAATTTGTAAACAAATTTTTTTAGGCATTTTACTCCCAGTGTTAAAGATCGCACGCTCGATCCGCAATGAAAAACATAAGTCAGAAAAAATGGAACCAGCGGGATTCGAACCTGTCATCTACTGCTTGCCGGGCAGCTAAATTTTTTTTTCCCACGAACTTTTTGTCCCTGTCCTCCCTGGCGCATGCGCACCTGATCCATTCCGATCTAAATCAATTTCGCAATCATAGGGTTTATTCCGTAAGCGATATAATGACGGTTGCTCCCAGCGTCTCGCTGTGGCGAGATGCGTTAGCCCTCGGACATTTAACCTGAGGTATGTGGGTTCGACTCTCAGTTTGGACATTACAAAAATAACGTTTTGTATTTTTATTATTACTAAAAGGAGGATGAAACTTTGAAACCCCATCCAACTCATTGCATTGTAGGGCTATTTCAAAGTTGCGCATGCGTCAAGGACGATAGTGACAAAAAGTTCGTGTGAAAAAAAAGTTCGCTCCATTTTTTCTGACTTGTATTTTTCATTGCGGATCGAGCGTGCGATCGTTAACACTGGGAGTAAAACGCCTAAAAATTTGTTTACAAATTAAAATTCCTCCCATCAAGCTTCTTCGTTTACTAACCATTGTCTACGGCGGACCGTTGAATATTAATGAGTCAGAGAGAAGGGGATCTTGGGTATTTGATTCTAGTTCCTCGTGACATGACCGTGAGCCAGAATAGCCTGGTGGTTAAGTCGCTGCCCGGCAAGCAGTAAATGACAGGTTCGAATCCCGCTGGTTCCATTTTTTCTGACTTGTGTTTTTCATTGCGGATCGAGCGTGCGATCTTTAACACTGGGAGTAAAATGCCTAAAAATTTGTTTACAAATTAAAATTCCTCCCATCAAGCTTCTTCGTTTACTAACCATTGTCTACGGCAGACCGTTGAATATTAATGAGTCAGAGAGAAGGGGATCTTGGGTATTTGATTCTAGTTCCTCGTGACATGACCGTGAGCCAGAATAGCCTGGTGGTTAAGTCGCTGCCCGGCAAGCAGTAAATGACAGGTTCGAATCCCGCTGGTTCCATTTTTTCTGACTTGTGTTTTTCATTGCGGATCGAGCGTGCGATCTTTAACACTGGGAGTAAAATGCCTAAAAATTTGTTTACAAATTAAAATTCCTCCCATCAAGCTTCTTCGTTTACTAACCATTGTCTACGGCAGACCGTTGAATATTAATGGGTCAGAGAGAAGGGGATCTTGGGTATTTGATTCTAGTTCATCGTGACTTGACCGTGAACCAGAATAGCCTGGTGGTTAAGTCGCTGCCCGGCAAGCAGTAGATGACAGGTTCGAATCCCGCTGGTTCCATTTTTTCTGACTTGTGTTTTTCATTGCGGATCGAGCGTGCGATCTTTGACAGTGGGAGTAAAATGCCTAAAAATTTGTTTCCAAATTAAAATTCCTCCCATCAAGCTTCTTCGTTTACTAACCATTGTCTACGGTGGACCGTTGAATATTAATGAGTCAGAGAGAAGGGGATCTTGGGTATTTGATTCTAGTTCATCGTGACTTGACCGTGAACCAGAATAGCCTGGTGGTTAAGTTGCTGCCCGGCAAGCAGTAGATGACAGGTTCGAATCCCGCTGGTTCCATTTTTTCTGACTTGTGTTTTTCATTGCGGATCGAGCGTGCGATCTTTAACACTGGGAGTAAAATGCCTAAAAATTTGTTTACAAATTAAAACTCCTGCCATCAAGCGTCTTCGTTTACTAACCATTGTCTACGGCGGACCGTTGAATATTAATGAGTCAGAGAGAAGGGGATCTTGGGTATTTGATTCTAGTTCATCGTGACTTGACCGTGAACCAGAATAGCCTGGTGGTTAAGTCGCTGCCCGGCAAACAGTAGATGACAGGTTCGAATCCCGCTGGTTCCATTTTTTCTGACTTGTGTTTTTCATTGCGGATCGAGCGTGCGATCTTTAACAGTGGGAGTAAAATGCCTAAAAATTTGTTTCCAAATTAAAATTCCTCCCATCAAGCGTCTTCGTTTACTAACCATTGTCTACGGCGGACCGTTGAATATTAATGAGTCAGAGAGAAGGGGATCTTGGGTATTTGATTCTACAAATAATTTCTTGGTACTGCAAAATTTCAATATGGCACGAAAAAGAGACATGATAACGAAGCTTTTCGACCTGCACTCATCAGGTTATCACGCAGGTATAAAACAAATTACTTGAAATCAACTATATTATACTCGGTGAACCCGGGTTCACCGAGTATAATATAGTTGATTTCAAGTAATTTGTTTTATACCTGCGTGATAACCTGATGAGTGCAGGTCGAAAAGCTTCGTTATCATGTCTCTTTTTCGTGCCATATTGATATTTGATTCTAGTTCCTCGTGACATGACCGTGAGCCAGAATAGCCTGGTGGTTAAGTCGCTGCCCGGCAAGCAGTAAATGACAGGTTCGAATCCCGCTGGTTCCATTTTTTCTGACTTGTGTTTTTCATTGCGGATCGAGCGTGCGATCTTTAACACTGGGAGTAAAATGCCTAAAAATTTGTTTCCAAATTAAAATTCCTCCCATCAAGCTTCTTCGTTTACTAACCATTGTCTACGGCGGACCGTTGAATATTAATGGGTCAGAGAGAAGGGGATCTTGGGTATTTGATTCTAGTTCATCGTGACTTGACCGTGAACCAGAATAGCCTGGTGGTTAAGTCGCTGCCCGGCAAGCAGTAGATGACAGGTTCGAATCCCGCTGGTTCCATTTTTTCTGACTTGTGTTTTTCATTGCGGATCGAGCGTGCGATCTTTAAAGTAGATATTCAAAGAAAATCACAAATATGGCAATTAATGTATCACTAGAAACTGGGAAGCTTACAGATGGCAATCTTATAAGTTTTATGTCAACTGCGTATCTGGTGATTATAAAAACAACACAAATAAAAGCTATTCTCAGCATCTGGAATATCCGAGGATTCGCCAGAAATATAGCGATGTTTTGATGTCGTCACACCCGGGATCGATCCTGCTTAAGCAGACGACGTCCTATAATGAATGAACGTAATTGCAATGCAATTATTTATCAAATTATAAAGAGTTTGGTGTATTTAAACATGACCTTATTTCACACCATTATAAAGGGAAAGTGAAACTGATTCTGATAGCTAAAACCGTTTGATTGTAAATACATAGGAGAAGGGTCAATGATCAATGAAATAAACCCCACTTTCAAATTGAAAAGCCCTCCGAATAATAGCAGGATGGTATTCGTTCCCTCTTGAAACGCCGAACATGCACCGGTGCAAGCAGCTGAAAATACAATGGCGTCTTATTTTGTTTACAAGTGACTGATTCCTTTATTTTTTAACGCTGCATCTTTCATCAAAATAATACCATACACGAAGTTAAGAGTGAGGCAACAGACTAACATTAAGACTGACGCTAGTGAAGGAAGAGAAATAAGTGAAGAGGAGATGACAAAATAGGCTCTGAAAAATGTGTAAGATGTTATGGGACATCGTCTGCTTAGACGGACTGGTCCAGGGTGTGTCGTCACATATCTCAGCAGCGTTCGAGGAGCTCTTCAGCTGCTATATCGGGGGCTGTATTTTACCGTTTTATAATTGATAATAATCATTACTTCAAATGTTTCCAAGCGTTGAATTTGGATAACCTTGTTTAATTTATGCCATCTATGCAATAATAAGTATTAAGCCAATATTTAAAATCATTAACGTTCTACTTTAACAGTGGGAGTAAAATGCCTAAAAATTTGTTTCCAAATTAAAATTCCCCCATCAAGCTTCTTCGTTTACTAACCATTGTCTACGGTGGACCGTTGAATATTAATGAGTCAGAGAGAAGGGGATCTTGGGTATTTGATTCTAGTTCATCGTGACTTGACCGTGAACCAGAATAGCCTGGCGGTTAAGTTGCTGCCCGGCAAGCAGTAGATGACAGGTTCGAATCCCGCTGGTTCCATTTTTTCTGACTTGTGTTTTTCATTGCGGATCGAGCGTGCGATCTTTAACACTGGGAGTAAAATGCCTAAAAATTTGTTTCCAAATTAAAATTCCTCCCATCAAGCTTCTTCGTTTACTAACCATTGTCTACGGCGGACTGTTGAATATTAATGAGTCAGAGAGAAGGGGATCTTGGGTATTTGATTCTAGTTCATCGTGACTTGACCGTGAACCAGAATAGCCTGGTGGTTAAGTCGCTGCCCGGCAAGCAGTAAATGACAGGTTCGAATCCCGCTGGTTCCATTTTTTTCTGACTTGTGTCTTTCATTGCGGATCGAGCGTGCGATCTTTAACACTGGGAGTAAAATGCCTAAAAATGTGTTTACAAATTAAAATTCCTCCCATCAAGCGTCTTCGTTTACTAACCATTGTCTACGGCGGACCGTTGAATATTAATGGGTCAGAGAGAAGGGGATCTTGGGTATTTGATTCTAGTTCATCGTGACTTGACCGTGAACCAGAATAGCCTGGTGGTTAAGTCGCTGCCCGGCAAGCAGTAGATGACAGGTTCGAATCCCGCTGGTTCCATTTTTTCTGACTTGTGTTTTTCATTGCGGATCGAGCGTGCGATCTTTGACAGTGGGAGTAAAATGCCTAAAAATTTGTTTCCAAATTAAAATTCCTCCCATCAAGCTTCTTCGTTTACTAACCATTGTCTACGGCGGACTGTTGAATATTAATGAGTCAGAGAGAAGGGGATCTTGGGTATTTGATTCTAGTTCATCGTGACTTGACCGTGAACCAGAATAGCCTGGTGGTTAAGTCGCTGCCCGGCAAGCAGCAAATGACAGGTTCGAATCCCGCTGGTTCCATTTTTTCTGACTTGTGTCTTTCATTGCGGATCGAGCGTGCGATCTTTAACACTGGGAGTAAAATGCCTAAAAATTTGTTTACAAATTAAAATTCCTCCCATCAAGCGTCTTCGTTTACTAACCATTGTCTACGGCGGACCGTTGAATATTAATGGGTCAGAGAGAAGGGGATCTTGGGTATTTGATTCTAGTTCATCGTGACTTGACCGTGAACCAGAATAGCCTGGTGGTTAAGTCGCTGCCCGGCAAGCAGTAGATGACAGGTTCGAATCCCGCTGGTTCCATTTTTTCTGACTTGTGTTTTTCATTGCGGATCGAGCGTGCGATCTTTAACAGTGGGAGTAAAATGCCTAAAAATTTGTTTCCAAATTAAAATTCCTCCCATCAAGCTTCTTCGTTTACTAACCATTGTCTACGGCGGACCGTTGAATATTAATGAGTCAGAGAGAAGGGGATCTTGGGTATTTGATTCTAGTTCATCGTGACTTGACCGTGAACCAGAATAGCCTGGTGGTTAAGTCGCTGCCCGGCAAGCAGTAAATGACAGGTTCGAATCCCGCTGGTTCCATTTTTTCTGACTTGTGTCTTTCATTGCGGATCGAGCGTGCGATCTTTAACACTGGGAGTAAAATGCCTAAAAATTTGTTTACAAATTAAAATTCCTCCCATCAAGCGTCTTCGTTTACTAACCATTGTCTACTGCGGACCGTTGAATATTAATGAGTCAGAGAGAAGGGGATCTTGGGTATTTGATTCTAGTTCATCGTGACTTGACCGTGAGCCAGAATAGCCTGGTGGTTAAGTCGCTGCCCGGCAAGCAGTAGATGACAGGTTCGAATCCCGCTGGTTCCTTTTTTCTGACTTGTGTCTTTCATTGCGGATCGAGCGTGCGATCTTTAACACTGGGAGTAAAATGCCTAAAAATTTGTTTACAAATTAAAATTCCTCCCATCAAGCGTCTTCGTTTACTAACCATTGTCTACGGCGGACCTTTGAATATTAATGAGTCAGAGAGAAGGGGATCTTGGGTATTTGATTCTAGTTCATCGTGACTTGACCGTGAACCAGAATAGCCTGGCGGTTAAGTTGCTGCCCGGCAAGCAGTAGATGACAGGTTCGAATCCCGCTGGTTCCATTTTTTCTGACTTGTGTTTTTCATTGCGGATCGAGCGTGCGATCTTTAACACTGGGAGTAAAATGCCTAAAAATTTGTTTCCAAATTAAAATTCCTCCCATCAAGCTTCTTCGTTTACTAACCATTGTCTACGGCGGACCGTTGAATATTAATGAGTCAGAGAGAAGGGGATCTTGGGTATTTGATTCTAGTTCATCGTGACTTGACCGTGAACCAGAATAGCCTGGTGGTTAAGTCGCTGCCCGGCAAGCAGTAAATGACAGGTTCGAATCCCGCTGGTTCCATTTTTTCTGACTTGTGTTTTTCATTGCGGATCGAGCGTGCGATCTTTAACAGTGGGAGTAAAATGCCTAAAAATTTGTTTCCAAATTAAAATTCCTCCCATCAAGCTTCTTCGTTTACTAACCATTGTCTACGGCGGACTGTTGAATATTAATGAGTCAGAGAGAAGGGGATCTTGGGTATTTGATTCTAGTTCATCGTGACTTGACCGTGAACCAGAATAGCCTGGTGGTTAAGTCGCTGCCCGGCAAGCAGCAAATGACAGGTTCGAATCCCGCTGGTTCCATTTTTTCTGACTTGTGTCTTTCATTGCGGATCGAGCGTGCGATCTTTAACACTGGGAGTAAAATGCCTAAAAATTTGTTTACAAATTAAAATTCCTCCCATCAAGCGTCTTCGTTTACTAACCATTGTCTACGGCGGACCTTTGAATATTAATGAGTCAGAGAGAAGGGGATCTTGGGTATTTGATTCTAGTTCATCGTGACTTGACCGTGAACCAGAATAGCCTGGCGGTTAAGTTGCTGCCCGGCAAGCAGTAGATGACAGGTTCGAATCCCGCTGGTTCCATTTTTTCTGACTTGTGTTTTTCATTGCGGATCGAGCGTGCGATCTTTAACACTGGGAGTAAAATGCCTAAAAATTTGTTTCCAAATTAAAATTCCTCCCATCAAGCTTCTTCGTTTACTAACCATTGTCTACGGCGGACCGTTGAATATTAATGAGTCAGAGAGAAGGGGATCTTGGGTATTTGATTCTAGTTCATCGTGACTTGACCGTGAACCAGAATAGCCTGGTGGTTAAGTCGCTGCCCGGCAAGCAGTAAATGACAGGTTCGAATCCCGCTGGTTCCATTTTTTCTGACTTGTGTTTTTCATTGCGGATCGAGCGTGCGATCTTTAACAGTGGGAGTAAAATGCCTAAAAATTTGTTTCCAAATTAAAATTCCTCCCATCAAGCTTCTTCGTTTACTAACCATTGTCTACGGCGGACTGTTGAATATTAATGAGTCAGAGAGAAGGGGATCTTGGGTATTTGATTCTAGTTCATCGTGACTTGACCGTGAACCAGAATAGCCTGGTGGTTAAGTCGCTGCCCGGCAAGCAGCAAATGACAGGTTCGAATCCCGCTGGTTCCATTTTTTCTGACTTGTGTCTTTCATTGCGGATCGAGCGTGCGATCTTTAACACTGGGAGTAAAATGCCTAAAAATTTGTTTACAAATTAAAATTCCTCCCATCAAGCGTCTTCGTTTACTAACCATTGTCTACGGCGGACCGTTGAATATTAATGGGTCAGAGAGAAGGGGATCTTGGGTATTTGATTCTAGTTCATCGTGACTTGACCGTGAACCAGAATAGCCTGGTGGTTAAGTCGCTGCCCGGCAAGCAGTAGATGACAGGTTCGAATCCCGCTGGTTCCATTTTTTCTGACTTGTGTTTTTCATTGCGGATCGAGCGTGCGATCTTTAACAGTGGGAGTAAAATGCCTAAAAATTTGTTTCCAAATTAAAATTCCTCCCATCAAGCTTCTTCGTTTACTAACCATTGTCTACGGTGGACCGTTGAATATTAATGAGTCAGAGAGAAGGGGATCTTGGGTATTTGATTCTAGTTCATCGTGACTTGACCGTGAACCAGAATAGCCTGGCGGTTAAGTTGCTGCCCGGCAAGCAGTAGATGACAGGTTCGAATCCCGCTGGTTCCATTTTTTCTGACTTGTGTTTTTCATTGCGGATCGAGCGTGCGATCTTTAACACTGGGAGTAAAATGCCTAAAAATTTGTTTCCAAATTAAAATTCCTCCCATCAAGCTTCTTCGTTTACTAACCATTGTCTACGGCGGACCGTTGAATATTAATGAGTCAGAGAGAAGGGGATCTTGGGTATTTGATTCTAGTTCATCGTGACTTGACCGTGAACCAGAATAGCCTGGTGGTTAAGTCGCTGCCCGGCAAGCAGTAAATGACAGGTTCGAATCCCGCTGGTTCCATTTTTTCTGACTTGTGTCTTTCATTGCGGATCGAGCGTGCGATCTTTAACACTGGGAGTAAAATGCCTAAAAATTTGTTTACAAATTAAAATTCCTCCCATCAAGCGTCTTCGTTTACTAACCATTGTCTACTGCGGACCGTTGAATATTAATGAGTCAGAGAGAAGGGGATCTTGGGTATTTGATTCTAGTTCATCGTGACTTGACCGTGAGCCAGAATAGCCTGGTGGTTAAGTCGCTGCCCGGCAAGCAGTAAATGACAGGTTCGAATCCCGCTGGTTCCCTTTTTTCTGACTTGTGTCTTTCATTGCGGATCGAGCGTGCGATCTTTAACACTGGGAGTAAAATGCCTAAAAATTTGTTTACAAATTAAAATTCCTCCCATCAAGCGTCTTCGTTTACTAACCATTGTCTACGGCGGACCTTTGAATATTAATGAGTCAGAGAGAAGGGGATCTTGGGTATTTGATTCTAGTTCATCGTGACTTGACCGTGAACCAGAATAGCCTGGCGGTTAAGTTGCTGCCCGGCAAGCAGTAGATGACAGGTTCGAATCCCGCTGGTTCCATTTTTTCTGACTTGTGTTTTTCATTGCGGATCGAGCGTGCGATCTTTAACACTGGGAGTAAAATGCCTAAAAATTTGTTTCCAAATTAAAATTCCTCCCATCAAGCTTCTTCGTTTACTAACCATTGTCTACGGCGGACCGTTGAATATTAATGAGTCAGAGAGAAGGGGATCTTGGGTATTTGATTCTAATTCATCGTGACTTGACCGTGAACCAGAATAGCCTGGTGGTTAAGTCGCTGCCCGGCAAGCAGTAAATGACAGGTTCGAATCCCGCTGGTTCCATTTTTTCTGACTTGTGTCTTTCATTGCGGATCGAGCGTGCGATCTTTAACACTGGGAGTAAAATGCCTAAAAATTTGTTTACAAATTAAAATTCCTCCCATCAAGCGTCTTCGTTTACTAACCATTGTCTACGGCGGACCGTTGAATATTAATGAGTCAGAGAGAAGGGGATCTTGGGTATTTGATTCTAGTTCATCGTGACTTGACCGTGAGCCAGAATAGCCTGGTGGTTAAGTCGCTGCCCGGCAAGCAGTAAATGACAGGTTCGAATCCCGCTGGTTCCATTTTTTCTGACTTGTGTCTTTCATTGCGGATCGAGCGTGCGATCTTTAACACTGGGAGTAAAATGCCTAAAAATTTGTTTACAAATTAAAATTCCTCCCATCAACCATTGTCTACGGCGGACCGTTGAATATTAATGAGTCAGAGAGAAGGGGATTTTGGGTATTTGATTCTAGTTCATCGTGACTTGACCGTGAGCCAGAATAGCCTGGTGGTTAAGTCGCTGCCCGGCAAGCAGTAAATGACAGGTTCGAATCCCGCTGGTTCCATTTTTTCTGACTTGTGTCTTTCATTGCGGATCGAGCGTGCGATCTTTTACACTGGGAGTAAAATGCCTAAAAATTTGTTTAGAAATTAAAATTCCTCCCATCAAGCGTCTTCGTTTACTAACCATTGTCTACGGTGGACCGTTGAATATTAATGAGTCAGAGAGAAGGGGATCTTGGGTATTTGATTCTAGTTCATCGTGACTTGACCGTGAACCAGAATAGCCTGGTGGTTAAGTCGCTGCCCGGCAAGCAGCAAATGACAGGTTCGAATCCCGCTGGTTCCATTTTTTCTGACTTGTGTCTTTCATTGCGGATCGAGCGTGCGATCTTTAACACTGGGAGTAAAATGCCTAAAAATTTGTTTACAAATTAAAATTCCTCCCATCAAGCGTCTTCGTTTACTAACCATTGTCTACGGCGGACCGTTGAATATTAATGGGTCAGAGAGAAGGGGATCTTGGGTATTTGATTCTAGTTCATCGTGACTTGACCGTGAACCAGAATAGCCTGGTGGTTAAGTCGCTGCCCGGCAAGCAGTAGATGACAGGTTCGAATCCCGCTGGTTCCATTTTTTCTGACTTGTGTTTTTCATTGCGGATCGAGCGTGCGATCTTTAACAGTGGGAGTAAAATGCCTAAAAATTTGTTTCCAAATTAAAATTCCTCCCATCAAGCTTCTTCGTTTACTAACCATTGTCTACGGTGGACCGTTGAATATTAATGAGTCAGAGAGAAGGGGATCTTGGGTATTTGATTCTAGTTCATCGTGACTTGACCGTGAACCAGAATAGCCTGGCGGTTAAGTTGCTGCCCGGCAAGCAGTAGATGACAGGTTCGAATCCCGCTGGTTCCATTTTTTCTGACTTGTGTTTTTCATTGCGGATCGAGCGTGCGATCTTTAACACTGGGAGTAAAATGCCTAAAAATTTGTTTCCAAATTAAAATTCCTCCCATCAAGCTTCTTCGTTTACTAACCATTGTCTACGGCGGACCGTTGAATATTAATGAGTCAGAGAGAAGGGGATCTTGGGTATTTGATTCTAGTTCATCGTGACTTGACCGTGAACCAGAATAGCCTGGTGGTTAAGTCGCTGCCCGGCAAGCAGTAAATGACAGGTTCGAATCCCGCTGGTTCCATTTTTTCTGACTTGTGTCTTTCATTGCGGATCGAGCGTGCGATCTTTAACACTGGGAGTAAAATGCCTAAAATTTTGTTTACAAATTAAAATTCCTCCCATCAAGCGTCTTCGTTTACTAACCATTGTCTACTGCGGACCGTTGAATATTAATGAGTCAGAGAGAAGGGGATCTTGGGTATTTGATTCTAGTTCATCGTGACTTGACCGTGAGCCAGAATAGCCTGGTGGTTAAGTCGCTGCCCGGCAAGCAGTAAATGACAGGTTCGAATCCCGCTGGTTCCCTTTTTTCTGACTTGTGTCTTTCATTGCGGATCGAGCGTGCGATCTTTAACACTGGGAGTAAAATGCCTAAAAATTTGTTTACAAATTAAAATTCCTCCCATCAAGCGTCTTCGTTTACTAACCATTGTCTACGGCGGACCTTTGAATATTAATGAGTCAGAGAGAAGGGGATCTTGGGTATTTGATTCTAGTTCATCGTGACTTGACCGTGAGCCAGAATAGCCTGGCGGTTAAGTCGCTGCCCGGCAAGCAGTAAATGACAGGTTCGAATCCCGCTGGTTCCATTTTTTCTGACTTGTGTTTTTCATTGCGGATCGAGCGTGCGATCTTTAACACTGGGAGTAAAATGCCTAAAAATTTGTTTACAAATTAAAATTCCTCCCATCAAGCTTCTTCGTTTACTAACCATTGTCTACGGCGGACCGTTGAATATTAATGAGTCAGAGAGAAGGGGATCTTGGGTATTTGATTCTAGTTCATCGTGACTTGACCGTGAGCCAGAATAGCCTGGTGGTTAAGTCGCTGCCCGGCAAGCAGTAAATGACAGGTTCGAATCCCGCTGGTTCCATTTTTTCTGACTTGTGTTTTTCATTGCGGATCGAGCGTGCGATCTTTAACACTGGGAGTAAAATGCCTAAAAATTTGTTTACAAATTAAAATTCCTCCCATCAAGCTTCTTCGTTTACTAACCATTGTCTACGGCGGACCGTTGAATATTAATGGGTCAGAGAGAAGGGGATCTTGGGTATTTGATTCTAGTTCATCGTGACTTGACCGTGAACCAGAATAGCCTGGTGGTTAAGTCGCTGCCCGGCAAGCAGTAGATGACAGGTTCGAATCCCGCTGGTTCCATTTTTTCTGACTTGTGTTTTTCATTGCGGATCGAGCGTGCGATCTTTAACAGTGGGAGTAAAATGCCTAAAAATTTGTTTCCAAATTAAAATTCCTCCCATCAAGCTTCTTCGTTTACTAACCATTGTCTACGGTGGACCGTTGAATATTAATGAGTCAGAGAGAAGAGGATCTTGGGTATTTGATTCTAGTTCATCGTGACTTGGCCGTGAACCAGAATAGCCTGGTGGTTAAGTTGCTGCCCGGCAAGCAGTAGATGACAGGTTCGAATCCCGCTGGTTCCATTTTTTCTGACTTGTGTTTTTCATTGCGGATCGAGCGTGCGATCTTTAACACTGGGAGTAAAATGCCTAAAAATTTGTTTACAAATTAAAATTCCTCCCATCAAGCTTCTTCGTTTACTAACCATTGTCTACGGCGGACCGTTGAATATTAATGAGTCAGAAAGAAGAGGATCTTGGGTATTTGATTCTAGTTCATCGTGACTTGGCCGTGAACCAGAATAGCCTGGTGGTTAAGTCGCTGCCCGGCAAACAGTAGATGACAGGTTCGAATCCCGCTGGTTTCATTTTTTCTGACTTGTGTTTTTCATTGCGGATCGAGCGTGCGATCTTTAACAGTGGGAGTAAAATGCCTAAAAATTTGTTTCCAAATTAAAATTCCTCCCATCAAGCTTCTTCGTTTACTAACCATTGTCTACGGTGGACCGTTGAATATTAATGAGTCAGAGAGAAGGGGATCTTGGGTATTTGATTCTAGTTCATCGTGACTTGACCGTGAGCCAGAATAGCCTGGTGGTTAAGTCGCTGCCCGGCAAGCAGTAAATGACAGGTTCGAATCCCGCTGGTTCCCTTTTTTCTGACTTGTGTTTTTCATTGCGGATCGAGCGTGCGATCTTTAACACTGGGAGTAAAATGCCTAAAAATTTGTTTACAAATTAAAATTCCTCCCATCAACCATTGTCTACGGCGGACCGTTGAATATTAATGAGTCAGAGAGAAGGGGATTTTGGGTATTTGATTCTAGTTCATCGTGACTTGACCGTGAGCCAGAATAGCCTGGTGGTTAAGTCGCTGCCCGGCAAGCAGTAAATGACAGGTTCGAATCCCGCTGGTTCCATTTTTTCTGACTTGTGTCTTTCATTGCGGATCGAGCGTGCGATCTTTTACACTGGGAGTAAAATGCCTAAAAATTTGTTTAGAAATTAAAATTCCTCCCTTCAAGCGTCTTCGTTTACTAACCATTGTCTACCGTGGACCGTTGAATATTAATGAGTCAGAGAGAAGGGGATCTTGGGTATTTGATTCTAGTTCATCGTGACTTGACCGTGAGCCAGAATAGCCTGGTGGTTAAGTCGCTGCCGGCAAGCAGTAAATGACAGGTTCGAATCCCGCTGGTTCCATTTTTTCTGACTTGTGTCTTTCATTGCGGATCGAGCGTGCGATCTTTAACACTGGGAGTAAAATGCCTAAAAATTTGTTTACAAATTAAAATTCTTCCCATCAAGCGTCTTCGTTTACTAACCATTGTCTACGGCGGACCGTTGAATATTAATGAGTCAGAGAGAAGGGGATCTTGGGTATTTGATTCTAGTTCCTCGTGACATGACCGTGAGCCAGAATAGCCTGGTGGTTAAGTCGCTGCCCGGCAAGCAGTAAATGACAGGTTCGAATCCCGCTGGTTCCATTTTTTCTGACTTGTGTTTTTCATTGCGGATCGAGCGTGCGATCTTTAACAGTGGGAGTAAAATGCCTAAAAAATTGTTTCCAAATTAAAATTCCTCCCATCAAGCTTCTTCGTTTACTAACCATTGTCTACGGCGGACCGTTGAATATTAATGGGTCAGAGAGAAGGGGATCTTGGGTATTTGATTCTAGTTCATCGTGACTTGACCGTGAACCAGAATAGCCTGGTGGTTAAGTCGCTGCCCGGCAAGCAGTAAATGACAGGTTCGAATCCCGCTGGTTCCATTTTTTCTGACTTGTGTCTTTCATTGCGGATCGAGCGTGCGATCTTTAACACTGGGAGTAAAATGCCTAAAAATTTGTTTACAAATTAAAATTCCTCCCATCAAGCTTCTTCGTTTACTAACCATTGTCTACGGCGGACCGTTGAATATTAATGAGTCAGAGAAAAGGGGATCTTGGGTATTTGATTCTAGTTCCTCGTGACATGACCGTGAGCCAGAATAGCCCGGTGGTTAAGTCGCTGCCCGGCAAGCAGTAAATGACAGGTTCGAATCCCGCTGGTTCCATTTTTTCTGACTTGTGTTTTTCATTGCGGATCGAGCGTGCGATCTTTAACACTGGGAGTAAAATGCCTAAAAATTTGTTTACAAATTAAAATTCCTCCCATCAAGCTTCTTCGTTTACTAACCATTGTCTACGGCAGACCGTTGAATATTAATGGGTCAGAGAGAAGGGGATCTTGGGTATTTGATTCTAGTTCATCGTGACTTGACCGTGAACCAGAATAGCCTGGTGGTTAAGTCGCTGCCCGGCAAGCAGTAGATGACAGGTTCGAATCCCGCTGGTTCCATTTTTTCTGACTTGTGTTTTTCATTGCGGATCGAGCGTGCGATCTTTAACAGTGGGAGTAAAATGCCTAAAAATTTGTTTCCAAATTAAAATTCCTCCCATCAAGCTTCTTCGTTTACTAACCATTGTCTACGGCGGACCGTTGAATATTAATGAGTCAGAGAGAAGGGGATCTTGGGTATTTGATTCTAGTTCATCGTGACTTGACCGTGAACCAGAATAGCCTGGTGGTTAAGTCGCTGCCCGGCAAGCAGTAGATGACAGGTTCGAATCCCGCTGGTTCCATTTTTTCTGACTTGTGTTTTTCATTGCGGATCGAGCGTGCGATCTTTAACACTGGGAGTAAAATGGCTAAAAATTTGTTTCCAAATTAAAATTCCTCCCATCAAGCTTCTTCGTTTACTAACCATTGTCTACGGCGGACCGTTGAATATTAATGAGTCAGAGAGAAGGGGATCTTGGGTATTTGATTCTAGTTCATCGTGACTTGACCGTGAGCCAGAATAGCCTGGTGGTTAAGTCGCTGCCCGGCAAGCAGTAAATGACAGGTTCGAATCCCGCTGGTTCCCTTTTTTCTGACTTGTGTCTTTCATTGCGGATCGAGCGTGCGATCTTTAACACTGGGAGTAAAATGCCTAAAAATTTGTTTACAAATTAAAATTCTTCCCATCAAGCGTCTTCGTTTACTAACCATTGTCTACGGCGGACCGTTGAATATTAATGAGTCAGAGAGAAGGGGATCTTGGGTATTTGCTTCTAGTTCCTCGTGACATGACCGTGAGCCAGAATAGCCTGGTGGTTAAGTCGCTGCCCGGCAAGCAGTAAATGACAGGTTCGAATCCCGCTGGTTCCATTTTTTCTGACTTGTGTTTCTCATTGCGGATCGAGCGTGCGATCTTTAACAGTGGGAGTAAAATGCCTAAAAAATTGTTTCCAAATTAAAATTCCTCCCATCAAGCTTCTTCGTTTACTAACCATTGTCTACGGTGGACCGTTGAATATTAATGAGTCAGAGAGAAGAGGATCTTGTGTATTTGATTCTAGTTCATCGTGACTTGACCGTGAACCAGAATAGCCTGGTGGTTAAGTCGCTGCCCGGCAAGCAGTAGATGACAGGTTCGAATCCCGCTGGTTCCATTTTTTCTGACTTGTGCTTTTCATTGCGGATCGAGCGTGCGATCTTTAACACTGGGAGTAAAATGCCTAAAAATTTGTTTCCAAATTAAAATTCCTCCCATCAAGCTTCTTCGTTTACTAACCATTGTCTACGGCGGACTGTTGAATATTAATGAGTCAGAGAGAAGGGGATCTTGGGTATTTGATTCTAGTTCATCGTGACTTGACCGTGAACCAGAATAGCCTGGTGGTTAAGTTGCTGCCCGGCAAGCAGTAGATGACAGGTTCGAATCCCGCTGGTTCCATTTTTTCTGACTTGTGTTTTTCATTGCGGATCGAGCGTGCGATCTTTAACACTGGGAGTAAAATGGCTAAAAATTTGTTTCCAAATTAAAATTCCTCCCATCAAGCTTCTTCGTTTACTAACCATTGTCTACGGCGGACCGTTGAATATTAATGAGTCAGAGAGAAGGGGATCTTGGGTATTTGATTCTAGTTCATCGTGACTTGACCGTGAGCCAGAATAGCCTGGTGGTTAAGTCGCTGCCCGGCAAGCAGTAAATGACAGGTTCGAATCCCGCTGGTTCCCTTTTTTCTGACTTGTGTCTTTCATTGCGGATCGAGCGTGCGATCTTTAACACTGGGAGTAAAATGCCTAAAAATTTGTTTACAAATTAAAATTCTTCCCATCAAGCGTCTTCGTTTACTAACCATTGTCTACGGCGGACCGTTGAATATTAATGAGTCAGAGAGAAGGGGATCTTGGGTATTTGCTTCTAGTTCCTCGTGACATGACCGTGAGCCAGAATAGCCTGGTGGTTAAGTCGCTGCCCGGCAAGCAGTAAATGACAGGTTCGAATCCCGCTGGTTCCATTTTTTCTGACTTGTGTTTCTCATTGCGGATCGAGCGTGCGATCTTTAACAGTGGGAGTAAAATGCCTAAAAAATTGTTTCCAAATTAAAATTCCTCCCATCAAGCTTCTTCGTTTACTAACCATTGTCTACGGTGGACCGTTGAATATTAATGAGTCAGAGAGAAGAGGATCTTGTGTATTTGATTCTAGTTCATCGTGACTTGACCGTGAACCAGAATAGCCTGGTGGTTAAGTCGCTGCCCGGCAAGCAGTAGATGACAGGTTCGAATCCCGCTGGTTCCATTTTTTCTGACTTGTGCTTTTCATTGCGGATCGAGCGTGCGATCTTTAACACTGGGAGTAAAATGCCTAAAAATTTGTTTCCAAATTAAAATTCCTCCCATCAAGCTTCTTCGTTTACTAACCATTGTCTACGGCGGACTGTTGAATATTAATGAGTCAGAGAGAAGGGGATCTTGGGTATTTGATTCTAGTTCATCGTGACTTGACCGTGAACCAGAATAGCCTGGTGGTTAAGTCGCTGCGCGGCAAGCAGTAAATGACAGGTTCGAATCCCGCTGGTTCCCTTTTTTCTGACTTGTGTTTTTCATTGCGGATCGAGCGTGCGATCTTTAACACTGGGAGTAAAATGGCTAAAAATTTGTTTCCAAATTAAAATTCCTCCCATCAAGCTTCTTCGTTTACTAACCATTGTCTACGGCGGACCGTTGAATATTAATGAGTCAGAGAGAAGGGGATCTTGGGTATTTGATTCTAGTTCATCGTGACTTGACCGTGAGCCAGAATAGCCTGGTGGTTAAGTCGCTGCCCGGCAAGCAGTAAATGACAGGTTCGAATCCCGCTGGTTCCCTTTTTTCTGACTTGTGTCTTTCATTGCGGATCGAGCGTGCGATCTTTAACACTGGGAGTAAAATGCCTAAAAATTTGTTTACAAATTAAAATTCTTCCCATCAAGCGTCTTCGTTTACTAACCATTGTCTACGGCGGACCGTTGAATATTAATGAGTCAGAGAGAAGGGGATCTTGGGTATTTGCTTCTAGTTCCTCGTGACATGACCGTGAGCCAGAATAGCCTGGTGGTTAAGTCGCTGCCCGGCAAGCAGTAAATGACAGGTTCGAATCCCGCTGGTTCCATTTTTTCTGACTTGTGTTTCTCATTGCGGATCGAGCGTGCGATCTTTAACAGTGGGAGTAAAATGCCTAAAAAATTGTTTCCAAATTAAAATTCCTCCCATCAAGCTTCTTCGTTTACTAACCATTGTCTACGGTGGACCGTTGAATATTAATGAGTCAGAGAGAAGAGGATCTTGTGTATTTGATTCTAGTTCATCGTGACTTGACCGTGAACCAGAATAGCCTGGTGGTTAAGTCGCTGCCCGGCAAGCAGTAGATGACAGGTTCGAATCCCGCTGGTTCCATTTTTTCTGACTTGTGCTTTTCATTGCGGATCGAGCGTGCGATCTTTAACACTGGGAGTAAAATGCCTAAAAATTTGTTTCCAAATTAAAATTCCTCCCATCAAGCTTCTTCGTTTACTAACCATTGTCTACGGCGGACTGTTGAATATTAATGAGTCAGAGAGAAGGGGATCTTGGGTATTTGATTCTAGTTCATCGTGACTTGACCGTGAACCAGAATAGCCTGGTGGTTAAGTCGCTGCCCGGCAAGCAGTAAATGACAGGTTCGAATCCCGCTGGTTCCATTTTTTCTGACTTGTGTCTTTCATTGCGGATCGAGCGTGCGATCTTTAACACTGGGAGTAAAATGCCTAAAAATTTGTTTACAAATTAAAATTCCTCCCATCAAGCGTCTTCGTTTACTAACCATTGTCTACGGCGGACCGTTGAATATTAATGGGTCAGAGAGAAAGGGATCTTGGGTATTTCATTCTAGTTCATCGTGACTTGACCGTGAACCAGAATAGCCTGGTGGTTAAGTCGCTGCCCGGCAAGCAGTAGATGACAGGTTCGAATCCCGCTGGTTCCATTTTTTCTGACTTGTGTTTTTCATTGCGGATCGAGCGTGCGATCTTTAACAGTGGGAGTAAAATGCCTAAAAATTTGTTTCGAAATTAAAATTCCTCCCATCAAGCTTCTTCGTTTACTAACCATTGTCTACGGTGGACCGTTGAATATTAATGAGTCAGAGAGAAGGGGATCTTGGGTATTTGATTCTAGTTCATCGTGACTTGACCGTGAACCAGAATAGCCTGGCGGTTAAGTTGCTGCCCGGCAAGCAGTAGATGACAGGTTCGAATCCCGCTGGTTCCATTTTTTCTGACTTGTGTTTTTCATTGCGGATCGAGCGTGCGATCTTTAACACTGGGAGTAAAATGCCTAAAAATTTGTTTCCAAATTAAAATTCCTCCCATCAAGCTTCTTCGTTTACTAACCATTGTCTACGGCGGACCGTTGAATATTAATGAGTCAGAGAGAAGGGGATCTTGGGTATTTGATTCTAGTTCATCGTGACTTGACCGTGAACCAGAATAGCCTGGTGGTTAAGTCGCTGCCCGGCAAGCAGTAAATGACAGGTTCGAATCCCGCTGGTTCCATTTTTTCTGACTTGTGTCTTTCATTGCGGATCGAGCGTGCGATCTTTAACACTGGGAGTAAAATGCCTAAAAATTTGTTTACAAATTAAAATTCCTCCCATCAAGCGTCTTCGTTTACTAACCATTGTCTACTGCGGACCGTTGAATATTAATGAGTCAGAGAGAAGGGGATCTTGGGTATTTGATTCTAGTTCATCGTGACTTGACCGTGAGCCAGAATAGCCTGGTGGTTAAGTCGCTGCGCGGCAAGCAGTAAATGACAGGTTCGAATCCCGCTGGTTCCCTTTTTTCTGACTTGTGTCTTTCATTGCGGATCGAGCGTGCGATCTTTAACACTGGGAGTAAAATGCCTAAAAATTTGTTTACAAATTAAAATTCCTCCCATCAAGCGTCTTCGTTTACTAACCATTGTCTACGGCGGACCGTTGAACATTAATGAGTCAGAGAGAAGGGGATCTTGGGTATTTGATTCTAGTTCATCGTGACTTGACCGTGAACCAGAATAGCCTGGCGGTTAAGTTGCTGCCCGGCAAGCAGTAGATGACAGGTTCGAATCCCGCTGGTTCCATTTTTTCTGACTTGTGTTTTTCATTGCGGATCGAGCGTGCGATCTTTAACACTGGGAGTAAAATGCCTAAAAATTTGTTTCCAAATTAAAATTCCTCCCATCAAGCTTCTTCGTTTACTAACCATTGTCTACGGCGGACCCTTGAATATTAATGAGTCAGAGAGAAGGGGATCTTGGGTATTTGATTCTAGTTCATCGTGACTTGACCGTGAACCAGAATAGCCTGGTGGTTAAGTCGCTGCCCGGCAAGCAGTAAATGACAGGTTCGAATCCCGCTGGTTCCATTTTTTCTGACTTGTGTCTTTCATTGCGGATCGAGCGTGCGATCTTTAACACTGGGAGTAAAATGCCTAAAAATTTGTTTACAAATTAAAATTCCTCCCATCAAGCGTCTTCGTTTACTAACCATTGTCTACGGCGGACCGTTGAATATTAATGAGTCAGAGAGAAGGGGATCTTGGGTATTTGATTCTAGTTCATCGTGACTTGACCGTGAGCCAGAATAGCCTGGTGGTTAAGTCGCTGCCCGGCAAGCAGTAAATGACAGGTTCGAATCCCGCTGGTTCCCTTTTTTCTGACTTGTGTCTTTCATTGCGGATCGAGCGTGCGATCTTTAACACTGGGAGTAAAATGCCTAAAAATTTGTTTACAAATTAAAATTCCTCCCATCAACCATTGTCTACGGCGGACCGTTGAATATTAATGAGTCAGAGAGAAGGGGATTTTGGGTATTTGATTCTAGTTCATCGTGACTTGACCGTGAGCCAGAATAGCCTGGTGGTTAAGTCGCTGCCCGGCAAGCAGTAAATGACAGGTTCGAATCCCGCTGGTTCCATTTTTTCTGACTTGTGTCTTTCATTGCGGATCGAGCGTGCGATCTTTTACACTGGGAGTAAAATGCCTAAAAATTTGTTTAGAAATTAAAATTCCTCCCATCAAGCGTCTTCGTTTACTAACCATTGTCTACGGTGGACCGTTGAATATTAATGAGTCAGAGAGAAGGGGATCTTGGGTATTTGATTCTAGTTCATCGTGACTTGACCGTGAGCCAGAATAGCCTGGTGGTTAAGTCGCTGCCCGGCAAGCAGTAAATGACAGGTTCGAATCCCGCTGGTTCCCTTTTTTCTGACTTGTGTCTTTCATTGCGGATCGAGCGTGCGATCTTTAACACTGGGAGTAAAATGCCTAAAAATTTGTTTACAAATTAAAATTCTTCCCATCAAGCGTCTTCGTTTACTAACCATTGTCTACGGCGGACCGTTGAATATTAATGAGTCAGAGAGAAGGGGATCTTGGGTATTTGATTCTAGTTCCTCGTGACATGACCGTGAGCCAGAATAGCCTGGTGGTTAAGTCGCTGCCCGGCAAGCAGTAAATGACAGGTTCGAATCCCGCTGGTTCCATTTTTTCTGACTTGTGTTTTTCATTGCGGATCGAGCGTGCGATCTTTAACACTGGGAGTAAAATGCCTAAAAAATTGTTTCCAAATTAAAATTCCTCCCATCAAGCTTCTTCGTTTACTAACCATTGTCTACGGCGGACCGTTGAATATTAATGGGTCAGAGAGAAGGGGATCTTGGGTATTTGATTCTAGTTCATCGTGACTTGACCGTGAACCAGAATAGCCTGGTGGTTAAGTCGCTGCCCGGCAAGCAGTAAATGACAGGTTCGAATCCCGCTGGTTCCATTTTTTCTGACTTGTGTCTTTCATTGCGGATCGAGCGTGCGATCTTTAACACTGGGAGTAAAATGCCTAAAAATTTGTTTACAAATTAAAATTCCTCCCATCAAGCTTCTTCGTTTACTAACCATTGTCTACGGCGGACCGTTGAATATTAATGAGTCAGAGAAAAGGGGATCTTGGGTATTTGATTCTAGTTCCTCGTGACATGACCGTGAGCCAGAATAGCCTGGTGGTTAAGTCGCTGCCCGGCAAGCAGTAAATGACAGGTTCGAATCCCGCTGGTTCCATTTTTTCTGACTTGTGTTTTTCATTGCGGATCGAGCGTGCGATCTTTAACACTGGGAGTAAAATGCCTAAAAATTTGTTTACAAATTAAAATTCCTCCCATCAAGCTTCTTCGTTTACTAACCATTGTCTACGGCAGACCGTTAAATATTAATGGGTCAGAGAGAAGGGGATCTTGGGTATTTGATTCTAGTTCATCGTGACTTGACCGTGAACCAGAATAGCCTGGTGGTTAAGTCGCTGCCCGGCAAGCAGTAGATGACAGGTTCGAATCCCGCTGGTTCCATTTTTTCTGACTTGTGTTTTTCATTGCGGATCGAGCGTGCGATCTTTAACAGTGGGAGTAAAATGCCTAAAAATTTGTTTCCAAATTAAAATTCCTCCCATCAAGCTTCTTCGTTTACTAACCATTGTCTACGGCGGACCGTTGAATATTAATGAGTCAGAGAGAAGGGGATCTTGGGTATTTGATTCTAGTTCATCGTGACTTGACCGTGAACCAGAATAGCCTGGTGGTTAAGTTGCTGCCCGGCAAGCAGTAGATGACAGGTTCGAATCCCGCTGGTTCCATTTTTTCTGACTTGTGTTTTTCATTGCGGATCGAGCGTGCGATCTTTAACACTGGGAGTAAAATGGCTAAAAATTTGTTTCCAAATTAAAATTCCTCCCATCAAGCTTCTTCGTTTACTAACCATTGTCTACGGCGGACCGTTGAATATTAATGAGTCAGAGAGAAGGGGATCTTGGGTATTTGATTCTAGTTCATCGTGACTTGACCGTGAGCCAGAATAGCCTGGTGGTTAAGTCGCTGCCCGGCAAGCAGTAAATGACAGGTTCGAATCCCGCTGGTTCCCTTTTTTCTGACTTGTGTCTTTCATTGCGGATCGAGCGTGCGATCTTTAACACTGGGAGTAAAATGCCTAAAAATTTGTTTACAAATTAAAATTCTTCCCATCAAGCGTCTTCGTTTACTAACCATTGTCTACGGCGGACCGTTGAATATTAATGAGTCAGAGAGAAGGGGATCTTGGGTATTTGCTTCTAGTTCCTCGTGACATGACCGTGAGCCAGAATAGCCTGGTGGTTAAGTCGCTGCCCGGCAAGCAGTAAATGACAGGTTCGAATCCCGCTGGTTCCATTTTTTCTGACTTGTGTTTCTCATTGCGGATCGAGCGTGCGATCTTTAACAGTGGGAGTCAAATGCCTAAAAAATTGTTTCCAAATTAAAATTCCTCCCATCAAGCTTCTTCGTTTACTAACCATTGTCTACGGTGGACCGTTGAATATTAATGAGTCAGAGAGAAGAGGATCTTGTGTATTTGATTCTAGTTCATCGTGACTTGACCGTGAACCAGAATAGCCTGGTGGTTAAGTCGCTGCCCGGCAAGCAGTAAATGACAGGTTCGAATCCCGCTGGCTCCATTTTTTCTGACTTGTATTTTTCACTGCGGATCGAGCGTGCGATCGTTAACACTGGGAGTAAAATGCCTAAAAATTTGTTTACAAATTAAAATTCCTCCTATCAAGCTTCTTCGTTTACTAACCATTGTCTACAGCGGACCGTTGAATATTAATGAGTCAGAAAGAAGGGGATCTTGGGTATTTGATACTAGTTCATCGTGACTTGACCGTGAACCAGAATAGCCTGGTGGTTAAGTCGCTGCCCGGCAAGCAGTAGATGACAGGTTCGAATCCCGCTGGTTCCATTTTTTCTGACTTGTGTTTTTCATTGCGGATCGAGCGTGCGATCTTTAACACTGGGAGTAAAATGCCTAAAAATTTGTTTCCAAATTGAAATTCCTCCCATCAAGCTTCTTTGTTTACTAACCATTGTCTACGGCGGACCGTTGAATATTAATGAGTCAGAGAGAAGGGGATCTTGTGTATTTGATTCTAGTTCATCGTGACTTGACCGTGAACCAGAATAGCCTGGTGGTTAAGTCGCTGCCCGGCAAGCAGTAAATGACAGGTTCGAATCCCGCTGGTTCCATTTTTTCTGACTTGTGTTTTTCATTGCGGATCGAGCGTGCGATCTTTAACACTGGGAGTAAAATGCCTAAAAAAAATTTGTTTACAAATTAAAATTTCTCCCATCAAGCTTCTTCATTTACTAGCCTTAAGATAATGGACATTTATCTTCTTTAAAAACAATAAATGGATTGTGATATTATTATCTTATCTTATATCTAATATCAACCTTTATTCAACCTTTATCGGTAGCCTTGAATTTACACAAATATCAGTGACAAGAGATTCCTTAGCTTGCAAAAACACCATAGTCATAAATATGAAATAAGATAAATTCGTTGCACAAATATTCTACAAGCAGCCAGCAAATTAAAGACTGTGGTACTATAAAAAGTGAAAAAGAAATTTATGTTTTGATGAATGATTGAATGGGCTCTATAGAGGAAAATGCACAGCTTGGAAAGTGATACGCGCGCGCATGGATGGACTCGTAGAGAATGCAACTTACTTTTTGGTATGGAAAGTTGAAATTATGGTGCAACAATTAAAAACAAAATTTATGACATTAACCTCCCTAACAATTCATTAAAAAAAAAGAAACATCAGAAAGAACAATAAGTGGATTTTTCTTTTTAATTCCATGAAATTTCATAAAAGTCCAGGAAATTTGATGTTCTGTTTCAGGATTTTTTTATTTTTTATTTTTTAAACATGTGGAAACACCCAGTAAGACAGAATACACACAGTATGTATACACACATTCTACAAAGTTCATGAGATTCTGATGCGATCGTAGCCCATTTGAATAATTTCAGAATATTTTTTGAAATTCCAGGAATTTTCAGTGTTCATTTCAGGATAATTCATTTCGAAAAGTGGGAGCACTGCACTGCACGTATCCACACGGCGTTCATAAAGTGCTTTTCGCCATGTTGGATTCGCGCATGCGCAATAGCGTATAAAAAGTTTTCTTTCGCTGTTTGCGTGTTGTCATCATTTTCTTTATCCAAGTTTACTTTTTGGAGACCCCTCCCCCTAAAATACTGACCAATCACGGACGATCAAAGATTGATACCGATAGTTTGAACTCTGAAAAATAACTAGGTCACACTAATTTCAAAATAAAAATCATTTGTCCCCATTTTTCGACCTAAAAAAAATACCATGTAAATTAACAAAATTTGAAAAATTTTAGTAAAATAATCATGGCTTTTTATAAATTTCCATAGTAACCAAGACGGTGTTATTTGACCATATTGGGTTATCGTTTCTGTAAGATCCTGAGTTCTTCTGTCACCTAACATGGTTGTGGTCTGGTCTACCTTTTTTTAAAAAAATCATAGTGAAAGCTGAAATGATGTCCAAAACTTGCATTTTCCGTGTTTGGTAAGAGATATCTCACTTATATTACAGTCCCATTAATACAAATAATAGATGCATTTATCCATATCTCTGCAGGCTTACAATACAGAGAATTCTGTTGTTTTTTTAGGCGAATAATAGCCCAATCTTAAATAAACACGATTAAAACTACTTTCGAAAAATAAACTCAAGGGCAATTTGAAAGGCCTATTGTACTGCCTATAGAAATCATGTTCGGATTACGTAATAGGCGATTGTAATGTTCGCACATTTCTAAAGGTGATAGACAGGGTTATTGAAATTGCCTTCAGTTGATTTTTGGAAAGCAGTTGATTTTTGGAAAGTGGTTTTTATCGTGTTAATATTTTTCAACTGGTTTCTTTCAGCATTGTCTTTGACTTCGCCCGTGGCCGCTCGGCATGGTGCTCAACTAACTTTGGGGGGGGGGGGGGGGGGGGGGGCACTGCCCCAAATTCGAAGACCTATCTATTTAACTTTTATGTGGACGTATGTTGGGGGTTGTCAATGTTTTTTGTATAGTACATCCAAAAAAAAATCATACTATGGCAATGCATGGCTATGCTCGTGCATGGGCACTGATTAGTGATTTAAAAAAAAAATCTATTTGAGGGGTGAAGGGGCACTGATGAAACTTAATGCCATTGATAGATTTAAAAAATCTAACATTGATACGCTCATGATAACATGAGTATAGATTAGACAGTAATCATTTTAAAAATTGTGGATTTTTGTTGCACATCCTCTGTGACCTTGACCTTGAGACCCCAAATACTAATCTGCATACATGGGCCAAGTTATAAACTGATCCAAAAAGGGGTTTTGAAGTTATCGCGAGAACGAAAAGGGAACGGACGGACGGACGGACTGACGTACGGACGGACGGACGACCCGAAGACATAATGCCTCGGCACCACCTACGGTGAGCGGAGGCATAAAAATGCATAGGCCTAATTAAATACTCACCAAACCCTTAGTTAAAACTCCCTAATTTCCTGAAGATCTTATTTTGGGAGAGAAACCTCATACCCTTCCCAGTTGGTATAAATATTGAATATATCATAGAACTTCAAAGAACGTTACCTTTGAAAAAAATTCACAGATGGAAATATTCAAACAGTACAATGCACCATCATATACCGAGTATAAACACACAGCTTTTAAAACGAAAATGTAATACCATGGGAAGCCCCCCCCCCCCCCCCCCCCCCGTGCTCAAGGGTATAGACACATTCAACTGCAATGATATCATTTTTACGTGGTGTGGTGAAATTTAACATTATAATGCACCAAAATCTTTCTATCTATAAACAGATTTCCAAAAAGTTCTTACCGTGGGAGGTTAGATACCCCCTCCTCCTGATCATATGCTTACTGATTGTTGGTTACCCCTCTCTACGTCCTCCATTGGCCGAAATCAGTCCGGGGGTAGTTGTCCGGGGGTAGTTGTCCTGGGGGTAGTTGTCCTAGGGGATAGTTGTCCTAGGGGGTAGTTGTCTGGGGGTAGTTATCCGGGGGGTAGTTGTCCTAGAAGGGTAGTCGTCCTAGAGGGTGGTTGCCCTCGGGGGTAGTTGTCCTAGGGGGTAGTTGTCCTAGAGGGTGGTTATCCTAGGGGTGGTCATCCGGGGAGGGGGGGGGGGGGGTGGTTGTCCAGGGGGTAGGAGTCCTAGAACCCTGAATGTCATCAGCCTAGCCATATACCCGTGCGCAGACGCAGATCGGTCGTTTGATCAGTCTAAACACACCGATATTTCATAATTCATAAAAAGGCCGGAATTCTACGCAACCAATTACAGAAGTCAAACTATGATAGGCCAACCTAGAACTCTTACTTCTTTAAGAAACCATTTAACTGGTTAGGCGAGGTATCATAAATCAGCTTATCAGCTGGCTGCAGCCAGCTGCACTTATGCGTCCTGCTGCATTTTTTAAATTAGCTCAGCTGGTATGCGCCGGCCGCGGCCTCCCAGATGGAAGCCGAGCCTCAGAAAAAGCGAGAAAACATTAGCTCAGCCGGCCGCAGCCTCCCGAATGGAAGTCGAGCGTCATAAAGCTTTGTCTCAATTAGGTCGTCCGGCCGCGGCCAGCCTAAACGAAACAGCCACCCGCGGCCTGCTGCATCGCTAAACCCGGCCAGACATCATACATTATTCTTTCCAGACTAGACTATTGTAATGGGCTTCTCTCCTCTATACCAAAATCTCATGTAAACCGTCAACAGCGCCTGCAGAATTGGGCTGCACGTCTTGCTTTTGAGGTTGGCAGAAGTCATTCTTCCCAACCTTTACTTCGTTCCCTTCACTGGCTGCCCATTCAAAAACGTTTCATCTTCAAATTATTTCTTTATGTTTATAAATCTCTCTAACCAGGCTCCAGGGTACATATCTGAATGCTTAACTGTATATACACCTTGTAGAAATCTCAGATCCTCAAATCATAACCTTCAGCTCAGCTACCCAATGACCTGAAATTTGTCAGGTGATAGGGCTTTCACAGTTACTGCATCGAGGCTATGGAATAATATCCCCTTGACCATTGTCAGCATCCATAAAGACCTTTAAAAAAGCTGTGAAATCCTATTATTTTAAATCCGCTATCAAACTTTGTAACAGGTACATTCATTTACATTTTGTCTCCATAACACCACCATGAACGATTGAAGGGTTTTCTGATATGTGTTCTATATTTTAAATATTTTGTAAACGCTCCGAGCCTTATGGGAAGGGCGTACTAAATGCTTATTGTAATGTATTGTATACTTAATTCGTCACTGGAGATAAATATGTGGTCTGTCTTTTCTGATATGCCGTTATCAATAAAGAGACCAGTCGTACCGTGGAAATCTGCGGGTTCACTTCCTTAAGGTGAACCCTGCATGTTTATAGATGGGTAATAGATGCCTTGTATTTTATATTTTAATTTTTTTCTTCATTTATATGTTACAACATGAGATTTGCATTTTTAAATTACTTAAATTTATAATATCTAGTTCATATCTTTATGTTTAATTTTGTTATGCTGCAATGATAAAAATCCTACTCTGTCACAATTTTTAAATAATTTCTAAGTTAAATTTGAATTCACACAATTGAGTTAGTTTGTCTGTAAAGCCCGGCGCACACTATACGATCCGACTGCGACCCGATTTTCGATCAAATTGCAGTTTGCATTAAATGTGAAAGTTTAAAAAAGTGAAATTATCTCAATTGAAGTTCGGAATAATGATACGAATACTAATATCGAAATTTTGGTTAACTGCAATTCTTCTGGTTAGAGTAAAGGCCAAATCGGCTTAGTCGATCGCAAGATTGGTATAACGTCACTACGATTTGGAATTGAATTCGCTTTTATTCCTACACGGAGGCTCGCAGTGGCCCGGAATTTCGATTTTAGTATTCATACTACTATTCGGAACTTTGATCACGAAGATTTTACATGTTTGAAGGTTCACATCAAATGTTATAACAACTCTTCCAAAAATCGCATCGTAGTCTGATCGTGCAGTGTGCGCCGGGCTTAATGGGATACTCAACCGCAGATTGTGGACGTTTTTATGCCGCGAGAGGGCACCGTGATCGTTACCTGCTCATGCCGTTGCCCCGCGGGGCGCGAACTTCGGACAGACTGGTCGCCGCACAACATGCACGCTCCGCCTGAGCTCGAGCTCTCGTGCGAGATTCGTCGGTCGGCTTCGTGCAGTGGAAATGTAATCCCCCTTAGTCCAACGGACGCGTTCGACGCACAAACTTTGTGTACCAGTGAATGGGGCTTACGCAATCCTGACTTTCTCCGCGGCCGACTGGTGGCGTATCCCTTTAAATGTATCAGGGGTCTCAACTCCGCTTCTGCATCCGGCTTTCCATGGGGGCATTTCCGGCGGGTCAAAAGTGCACACTGCTCCCATTTTTCATGTATTAGCCTATGAAGCCGAAATTTTTTCAGTGTACCAGCGAAAATCAGATTTTGGCCTGCGCGCAGCGCGTAAAATTATTGAAATTATAAATCTGAATATTCATGAGCTTTTATAACTAATTAACATAAATTGAACTGTACTTCTAAAGGCGTATACTTAAAATTAGAAGATGATGAATAAGAAGAACAAGAAAAAGAAAAAAAAAGAAGAAGAGGAAGAAGAAAAAAAAAAGAAAAGAAGAAGAAAAAGAAGATGAATTTAAAAAAAAAAGAAGTGGAAGAGATACAGGAAAAGGAAGAAGATGAAAAAGAAGAAGAAATATAAGATGAAGAGGAAAAGGAAGTGGAGGAGGAAGTCAGAGGAAGAGGAAGAAAAAAAAAAGATGAAGAAGAAAAAAGAAGAGGAAGAGGAGGAAGATGAAGAACAAGAAGAACAAGAACAAGAGGGTGAAGAGGAAAGAAGAAGAAGAGGAAGAAGAAGCCCTCCTTCGATATTGAATTTCCCTTCATTGAACGCTTTCCTTGTGCCTTGCAGATCTGGCATATCATACCTTACTAAACCTGAAGTACAAAGAGAAAATGTGCTCCCCATGACCCCATACGTACCACCATGCACTGGCTGCTGCTGCATGTACCCCTCCCCCCCCCCCCCCAAAAAAAAACAAAAACAAAAACAAAAACAAAAACAAAAACAAAACAAAAAACAACAAACAAAAAACAAACAAACAAACAAACAACAACAACAATAACAACAAAAAACAACAAAATGAAAAAAAAGAGAAGAAAAAAACAACCCAATAACTAAAACAGCAACAAACCTCAAAAATCTGATTTTGATTTTTTTTCTTCTTTTTCCTTCTTGTAAAATGAGTCCATCAACAGAAACCCACACAATTCAGTCTATCATCCAGTAATTCAAGGTTGGATAAGGCTAATACTAATCCGCACATGCCATATTGTGCCTGCATCATCATCATCATCACCACATCTTTCACAAAATTATGGGGGAAAACAACAAATAAAAGTTTCTCAGTGTGAAATGATGTTTATTAAAATAACTCACTTATCAACATAAAAGTTAATGCTCTCTTGAAATGCAATATACAGATTATACCATATGGTTCATGGACAACAAATCATGGGGCAGGTGAGGGGGGCGGCATACCAAGTGCTATTTTATTTCATTTTGTATAAGCAAACAAGTTTAAATCTATCTAGTGACATCCGATATATATAGGTGGATTATAATGTATATCCATGTACATCCCTTCAAATTATCATCAGAATATACAAGACATAAAAGTACAAAGAGACCACCTTACTGCCCAAAATGATACGAGGCGATGTTTGTCCAAATATTGGTAGTTTTGAAAATTTCGGCGTGGGCTGAAACTCCGAGCCCCTGATTCGTTTGCCTAGAAGCATGCCCCAGATTGATTGCAGAATTATTGCACAGATGATAAAAAGGAACAAATTACAGATTATAAAACCATTTGTGTTTCAAGAAATATAATGTTAGTTATCGCAGGATAGCTTCAAAAAGCTGATGAAAGGGATTATCACTTAATCCATTGCTTACGGGAACCGGGTGGCCCCTGTATAAAACCTATAGGAATTAGATAATTTAGTAGTCAACTTGTTAAGGTTTAAGATCAAATAAATGTGATTAAATCTTAATGCACTACTTATGCATTAAAAATGAGGAACTAAAATTTTTCATAATATAGTCATGCCACAATTTTCTAACTCTTTTTCTAAATTACAACGGAATTAAAATGAAATTATTTGATTTTGAAAATTTATTGGTTATATATCGAATTTAAATTACTGCATTAGTCTGAGGTGACATGATAACAGACTGTGCCTAACTTAAAAGGTTTTTATTAAGTATTTTTTGAAGTGTGCATGAAAAGAATTTAGAATTAGGCTCAAGATTAATGGGCCAATCATACCAACTACAATTTAAAAAAAAAATTACGTGTACATGGACATGTAGACCTACAAAAGGTCTGTGGTAGTCAAGGTCTTTGCTTTTATTTCAAAATTATGAAATTTTTGGGTGTATCTATAAATGCTCTAAGAGTGAAATGTCAAGTGATTGCAATAAGCGCCATTCAATAGCCTTGATACAACCTTGAACCCTCCCTCCCCCTCCCAAAAAAAAGAAGAAGAAAAAGAATAAATAAATTTTAAAAATAAATGAATAAATAAAAGTTACAAATCTGTTTATTTCCCCTTTGAATAGTATGTTAGCTCTTTTCTTTTGACCCATACTTTGACATTCAATTTCCTGCTCAGAAATAGCATTCCTGACATTTAGAATACATGTATTTGCCATTATGTAAATTAGCAATAAATCTCTCTAGAAAAAAAATTAAATTAAACATTAAATAATTAAATTAATAAAATTATAATAAACATAAAAATACTTCGATCCTTAATGACTCCGTTACTTGACACTTAACTGTGACTGGATTTTAAAGAAGGAAACCAAAAAAAATGGGTACATCTATCCAGGGGCAGATTCAGGACTTTGTATACGGGGGGGGGGGGGGGGGGGGGGGGTGGACACACAAATGCTGGATTGTCAACATTGGGATACTGCTAGGAGGGAGATCCGTATATTTTTTTGTCTTGCCAGCCCTCCAAATGTCGCTCAGTAGGGGTTATGGGGTCTTGTTTCCTCAATAAATATCTGACAAGCAAGAAAACAAAACAAGAAAAAAAAAATGTTTTTCCGTTCTAAAGGGGGAGGGGGCACAATGCATACTGTTGTTTCAAAGGGGGGGGGGGGGGGGAAGGGCCCCCAATCCACCACGGCATTTGTTGTTCTTCCTTCACTAATTATAGAAATGTAAATCTAAGTTTAAATCATTTAACAGAAGTACATATTTTCATCTTCCATTCCAAATTTGATCCTAGACCATGACATCTAGTAAACTTTAAATGGCTAAATCGGTAAGCGGGTATAATCAAAATAATTTACTGGACTTTAGAATTTTGATTTTGACTGTACAGACTACGTCTACGTAGGGTCTACAGAAAACAGATACACATCCAAGTCTAATATCAATAATAAGATCTAATCTAACAGAGCTGTAATAGTACAATGTCTAAGACTAAGCAATGGCCAAATTGAAATTTACACCAATTATGTGGGCTTAGAGGTCTACATTTTCAAAAAACGATTTACCTTTCCAGTTCAACTTGGGTTTCCTGCAGTGAGTGGATGACAATCTCGTCTCAGTGACAGTGGTGACTCGTCATGGTTGTCACTACAGTACACAACAGAAATTGAGACAACTCTCAGTAGCAGCATTTATATAATAAAGAACATTTAGATCTGGTCCAGCATGATTCAAGACATTGCCATTCAAATTTTAAGTTGATCTTTCTAGACCCTACTTAAAACAAAGTTCAAGGCGAGGGTCTAACTCTAAGGTAGGCCTAGACCCAGGGCACCTGCAACTTTTGCTATCGTAGCCGTAGGCAAAGCGCAGTTAACCGGCCAGGATCGGCGCACCCAAAACTAACAGACCGCTGGACAAGATCTTACCCGGCGCGGCCCAGCTCCCCAGAGTGAGGATCTTGCGCATTCAGTGTCATGATCAATTGTGAACAGGTCTACATCTACCGCAGATTGTCGGTAATGAAGCCATGCGCTTTACTTTCTAGGCTTGAGCACGATCATAATATACATATCTTCGGAAAATTTCTGATCTTTTTGAAAAATATTACCAGTAGAATATTCAAAATGACCGTTTTAGAGTTCAATCAAAGATAATAATTTTGTTTTGTCATGCAAGAGAGGGGGGACTGGGTGGAATGTGGGATAATACGTTTTGTACAGTGAACTCACTAGCAGCCACGACGAACACATCCCAATTATTAGAGGAACGTTAAACAAAATACATATTTACTTACATTTCATGGCATCATACGGCATTACTTTGATGAGAGTGTCCCCCGGAGGATTTTCTGCTTTCGTGAGACTTATGTACAAGACAAACTCCTTCTAAAACAAAAATTTCTCAAAAACAAAGTTTTTTTGAGATTTGTGTTGAAATGGCACAAAAGTAGCACTACCCGCACGGCCGCCATTTTCCCCATTTCGTGTCAAAATCGTAGGGAATTGTGGGAATGAAAAAAATGAATTATGTATGATCTTATACATAAAACATTATGTTAATATGAGCCACTAACCAATCATCGAACAGTATTTGACGGGTTTTTGACGTCATTCCTCTTGAATAAACATTTATTCAAATTGACCCTCCTAGCTCACTGTTCAAATTGGACAAAGCTCCCACAATGCATCCAATGCAAAGCCTATGGAATGTCAAAGGTCAGATTTTAGTTGACTCTCTAGCCCTCCTTCGGAGGGCATACTGGTATGATCGAATCTCTTTGAAATGTATAATTGTATTTATCAACTTTTTGTATTTATTGTGTATATATTTTGTTGTTCATAATTTTTTGTTATTATTGTTGTTATTATAATTTTGGCCAGTTATTAAAAACTCCCGTCCTCATATCTGGATTCACCAATGCGAGGCCCTTCTATTGCGTGATGTATTTATTTCTGTATTGTAACCCTCCTCTAAAGGATTAGTGGGAAAATGTTAGCAATTTTGATGTTTTCAGTACTAGTAAATGTATTTATATGTTATGCGTTTTCTTTACGTAGCAATTACAGTATTTTGTCAGGCGTGATTCGCTGAGGCGAGATCGTTAGTTCGCGTCGGACGTCAATTTCGGTAGGTAGTCGAAATGTCCCAAATGGAATGATCCTAACGACACATTCTGTGATGTGATTTCTTCATCGATTTCTCTTTCTTCTCTTGGTTCTTCTTGTCTTCGTTTCTTGTTATTTTATTTCTTCTTCTTCTTCTTCTTCTTCTTCTTCTTCATCTTCTTCTTCTTCTTTTTATTTTCCTTCTTCCTCTTCTTTTTTGTCTTCCCTTTCTTTTTCTTCGTTTTCGTTTCCCTATTTTCCTCTCTTCTGGCTTGGCTCTTCTGGCTTGGCTCTTCTGGCTTGGGAAAATAGTATTGCTTATGAAGGAAAGCTAGATGAAAAGAAAAAAAAACACATTACGATAATGAATATTACCTTTTCCCTCCCCTTTTGTCCTTACATCATTGGATTCTTCCGTCTCTTATCATCGTAATGTTAGTTTGATTATTATCATGATGATCACAGGGGCGGAAACAGGGTCCTTTGATAGGGGCAACATGGGTATCGATTATTGTGTATTCATGGTGGGGGAGTTGGGGTGATTGGTTTCGAATATCTTCGACCCGGGGTCCGGATGCAGAACATAGAAAAGGGCCGAGGTGTAAGCAAAAAAACGCATCGGGAATTATTTATTTTAACGAGAGCGAGCAAGGGACAAATTTCACGCCTCTCCAATTATATCGAATAGCATCTTCCTATCGTATAATGCTACTTCCTAATTATTATAATTACGTTTCCAATTAACAACAAAATGGGCTATTATATATGTTCATTGCGCCCTTTCTTCCTTCCTTCTCTTCTGAATTGGGAAAACATTATTACTTATGAACGAAAGCCAGATTAAAAGGAAAAAAAAAACACACACATACATTACGATAAATGAATATTACCTTTTCCCTCCCCTTTTGTCCTTACACCATTGGATTCTTCCGTTGTTTTCTTCTACCAAGTCGTATAGCCCACAATAAACGTTCGGTCTTACTACGTAACATAACATTTTTATTATTATCATTATTGTTTCGCATGACTGATTTTTAAGAATTAAGGTAACTATTATAGCGGGGTCTGCTCGCTATTCAAAAGACCGCTATTTATAACAAAAAAACAAAAAACAAAAAACTGCTATTCATCTTTTACACGTTAGGTACAGGCCCGGCGTACACTATACGATCCGATTGCGACCCGATTTTCGAACAAATTTTAAAAATCAGCACTGATTTTCTTATTTACTATATAAATCTATATACCTACCTATTATGTTAGACTCTTGACTACGCAAACCCGTTCGAGAACTTAACACAAATGCGTCACAATATTGTGCGCACCCCCGTAATCCTATTGTTCTCCCCTTCACCACTCATGCGCGGCAACACGCAACGGCCATCTTCCTCTTTTGCGAGCAACCCAAAGAAAAAACATGTTGCTTGCAAGCGAGGGGAAGGAAGGAGGGTCATAGGTAGGTATAGAGATTAATATAGTAAATAAGAAAATCAGTGCTGATTTTACAAATTTACTGCAATAAATCATATATACCTACCTGTTATGCTAGACTAGGGCCCATTCAAAAACTGGGTGGCATGTTTTAAGAGAAGAAGGGAACAGGATTACAAAGAAGACACATAGGCCTTCAAGGTAGCTGACACAAAAATAGCCTCACCTACAGGGACATCCCTAAGGTAGCAAGATATGAAGGAATTGGGGGAACGCTAATAGGCAGCCTTCAAAATATCATTAAGCGTCACACCTTGAAACAGAGCCCAGAAGAAGCTGACAATACAAGTGTCATGAGCATGGGGCTTACTATCTGACAAGAGGGCCTCTGTGCCGGCGGCCCGAATAGCCTCCACAATCCATCTAGAAAATGAAACAAGAGAAGCAGGAGAAAAAGGCTCTCGAGTGATCAGGAACAACCGATCACCGATATGACTTATACCCCTTTCCCACTGCCGTCCAAATTTGGTCCGCACCAGGTCCGGACCAAATTATGTCCGTCGCAAGTGCTTTCACACCGCCGTGAAGATTTAGGCCGGACCTGGGCCGGACCAAACATATCCGTCGCAGTTGCCACGGAAACCACTTACCCCCCTGATGAAGCGCGCGACATTTAAAACTGGCTAGCTAGCTTCGCGCGAAACCCTCGCTCGCTCACGATCACGTACGTACGTGTACGTATGTTCGTGTAAAGTGGACTGTTTTGATTGTGTTCTTCTTCATCATGAAAAGTTTACTCGAGTTGATTTTTTCAGTGCTTTTACTAAACACTGTGCGATGCAGACAAGTTATGACTGCTTTAGATCAATCCTTCCGTAGAGAAGTGAAAAGGAAGAGAGTGCTGTTTGCTCAAGATTGCTCAAGAAGAAGGGAGTCGCCGGCGTAGCCATTCTCGCCGAAGACTGCTGATGATGATGTCGTACCTCGCTGCAGTATATGCAATGGGCAGTACAGCTTACCGACGTATTTGGTCATTTGACAGGTATCATGCATTTGGTCCGGACCAAATTCTTTGTGCTTTTCACACCAAATTTGGTCCGGACCTGGTCCGGACCTGAAACACCTCTTGGTCCGGACCAAATTTTGGTCCGCACTAACTTTTTGGTCCGGCCCAAATGCTTTCACATCAAGATTTGGTCCGGACCTGGGCCGGACCTGGTCCGGACCAAAGCTTGATGTGAAAGGGGTATTTGTCATATCAAAATACCATTTGAGAGCTCTAACAGGACACCACACCTTGTCCTCACGCACTGACGAAAAATCAGATAGCGGACAAAGAAAAATCTCAACAGGGCCAGAAGAAGCCATTTGATTCTTGGCAATGAAAGAAGCCTTAGGAATCAATCTAACGCCTTTTCTCTCCCAGCGAACATGACCAGGAGTAAGACAGAGGGCATGAAGGGTACTGCGCCTCTGCCCAGAGGCAATGGCTACTAGGAAGAGCGTCTTAACCGTAAGATGGTGAAGCGAAGCTTCACCTAACGGCTCAAAAAGAGGCTTGGCTAGTGCTTCTAAGATCCTAGGAATCCTTGCAGTATCAAACGAAGTTTTCCCGAGCGCTTGGGAATAACAAAGATCGGAGAAAGGGAAAGAGACGGCCGGTCTCTTACCCTTTCTATAGCCCTCTTTTTCAACAGAGATTTGATCTCCGTTGAGGCATGAGAACGAGCCAGGGCAGACATGGGAGGTGAACGAGATCTTATAGCCCCTCCGTTTCGCACGACGGAGAAAGGAACGAAGTCGGCCACCTACCATGTCGAAATGAACAAGCGCTCGGGGAAGACCATCAAAGCCTAGGCTTAGCCTTGTGCGAAGCCGTCGCCTTGCCACGCAGAGAGCCACGAGTACCTCTCGAAGAGCCTCTGCCACGTCCCCCTCTTCCACGAGAAGGAGCTGGCTGAAGCTCAGCAGGCAGGACCCCAGAAACACGACTGTGTTGCCCCGAAGCGGGAACAACAGGCCTCCGACGGACAGGGGCCCGCGTCGGCTTAAAGGGAGCGCGAAACTGCGTAGTCATGTCAGAGACCTGCTTCTGCGCATCAATCTCTCTTTGAAAAACCGTAGCGAATTGACCACCAAAAAGCGAAGGACCCAAAGACAGAACATCCCGGAGAAGTGGCGCGTTGTCCGACTCCTTAACCCCAAGGGCCGAAAGAGCCAAGACCCTGCGACGGTACGTGACCGAGGCAGCTGCACTGGAAAGCTGTGACCACTGCAAACTAAAAAGAGTGTGCAGCAGGTCATCAATAACCAGCTTGTCACCATCAGTGACATTCAACTCCTCCGCCCTGGACCTGAGGTCGGAGAGAAAGCCTTGAAAAGCAGCCAAGCCCATACCTGCTCTCACCTGGCTTTCAACACTACCCCAACGCCTATCCTCGGACTTAAAAGAGACAGAGGTAAGCGGATTGGTCGCCCTCAAGCGACGACCCACCGCTAGAATCTCTGGAGAGAGAGACTTAGCCTTAAAAAAGCTGTCTTGATCTTGGGAATCAAAGGCAAAGGCCTTACCCCTAACCGCAACAGGGCGCTTAACAAGAAGCGCTGATTCAATGCGGTCATACTCCAGCTTGAAATCCTCCGCAAGAGAAATACCCTCGGAGGAATCCCGCTGCCTGAACCAACGCGAAGTCGAACCCTGCGCGCGGGCTGACTGAAATTCAGGGAGATATTTGGACAACAAAGCAATCGCTTCTACCCCACAAAGGGAGAGCGACTGAGGCTCTGCCTGCTCAAACGATTCGGAAACAGAAGCTTGAGAAGCCGCCTCCAAATCTGGTTCCGCCTGAAACAAAAAGGCGGACACTCCCATGGACCACTATAAGTCTCCTCGCCCGGCGGAGCCCCGAGGGCTGCGGGAATAGGAGGCGCAAGCGATCCCGTCTCAGACAATGAAGAATCAACCATAAAAGGCTGATTAGTCTCAATGTCAGACCCTAGAAGAGCGACAGAAGCAGGGGTTGTGGTACCCGGTAAGAGGGACCAACCCTGACTTTGGGCAAAAGCCCGCATCATGCTGAGCATCTCAGATTGAGAGGACTCAGGCGGGTTAGACGGGCCAGGCGGGCAAGAGGCAGGCAAAGCCTTGCCTCTTTTAGCCCCTTTCTTAGGCTTCTTTTTAGCTGGCTCAACAGGAGCCGAAGCCGAGACCCGCTTTTTAGAGCGTCTATTCGGTTTCGTACGGATCTCCGAAGCCGCTTCGGAAACACGAACCGAACCCTCCACGGAGGGATGCCCACCTCCCTCTACGGGAGAAGTGCGCTGAGGGTATGTACCCAAAGTCGCGCACAAATTACCCATACTGGCTGAGCAAGAAGATGCAACAGCCATGGGCCGGGCGCTCAAGGCACCCAGTGCGAGGGCGGACCGGGAGGAGGTCCCAGTATTCGCCCACCGACTACCAAAAGCATGTGAACTCACTATTGTTCCGCTCGTGAGCGGCAATAGGAGAGCACTAGTAGACGCGCACTCAGGTGACCGCACCTGTTGCTCCATAGAGGGCCCATAATTGTTGGCTCGAGCCTTCCCATTAGCTGGCAATGTAGACAGCCCGGGCAGTATTCGTTCCCCCATTTGGCATCGGCCTGGGGCTAGGGTTTGAGAACCCAGACCAACATGGGCGGTGCCCGTGAGGTGCCCTGCAGTCGATGCACGCGTCTCCCCTAACGGATTTAAGCGAGTCATCGCTACCGTGCGGGAAACAGACGTCCCCCCCCCCCCCCCCCCCTCATGTCTGAGCGACCGGGGGATTGGATTCGTGATATCCAAACGACTAGAACCTGACGCCACCCAACCCGAAGCCACGGGCTTCGGAGTTGACGTCCCAAGCTCAACTAACGCCACCCGCCCCGAAGCCGCATGCTCCGAGGCTGGAAAACCCTGCAGGGAAACACCACTGGGCAACTTACCTGCAGCCCTCCTCCCTCCCCCATGTACGAAAGTACTCGGGAGAGTTCTGGAAGGCCGAGTCGTCTTACTAGACGACTATTCGGAAGGAGCAGGTCTCCGCGACCTAGCTGCTTCTACTTCCGAACTCAGAAGACTGCAATAAAACAGACAATAAAGTATACCAAAATATGAAATACTTTAAATGAGTGCAGGTAATAATAAAACCTAAAATTTGGAGATATGCACAAAAAATGTTCACAGCAAAAACCGTAAAAACAAACACCGAACCATAAAGGCTCGGGCCAAACGGAAACACCCACAAACACACAGATATAACTATGTGGGGCTGACCGTGAAAAAGAAAAATAATTGCCAAGAAAGGAATAAAAAATCCCTTGCAATCAGCAAGAGTGACATACAAAACACAAGAGTATTATAATCTTAGACGAATATAAGTACAGAAAAGTGCTTTTAAGATGCGAAAAAGCGCGCTGAAAAGATACAAAAAGACCTGATTTCGGGAGCGCTGTGACTCGACATCTTAACTCGACGGGGGCGAGCAAGAAAGAGGAATATGGCCGTTGCGTGTTGCCGCGCGTGAGTGGCGAAGGGGAGAACAATAGGATTTCGGGGGTGCGCACAATATTGTGACTCATTTGTGTTAAAGGGGAACACCTATGGGCTTGCAAGTAGACTTTTTTTGTATTACTTTTAAATGCTGAATCCAAATTCAACACCTGTTTTTCCGAAATCTATTCATGAAGTGAAAAATGAAGAAATAAAAATTTAATTGGGAACGCCCCTCACAAAATGGTGCGCGGGGGTCCGGGGGTTGATATCGTAGCTGTCAATCACTATGACGTCATATGCAGACAATCGCCCGCTTCTTACTCGCGATATCTATGGCTTTTGTGTTAGCGTGCATTGATTGATCATTGATCCTGTTATAAATTTTGAGACAAATATCATGGCATCTTCTTCCGACGATGAGACTTTTTCTAGTGATTCTGATATTGAGATCGAGAATGAGGAGGTTGAAGAAGAATTAAGACTGGGAGCACAGCCATACATGTTTGAGCCTTTCGTGTCAGACTCGGATTTGGAAGGAGATGAAGACGCTGAGCCTGAGCAAGCCGATGACAATGTTATGGCAGATGTCGAGGGGAGACTTGGAAATAACAATTGGTAATTTTATTTGATTGTTAGCCATAATATTAATAGTCATGAAAAAAATTGACATCTGTGTCGCAATTTTAGCTGCCATTCTCTGCGTATAGCCGCCCGGCTGCGGCATATCAGACAGGCCTGATTCAGCTGCCGGGTTGCGCGGGGCTAGGCTGGCGTTGCACGGCCGCAGGGCTTCTGTTTCCGCTGCTCTGCATTCACAGTGACAGTCGAGGTCTGTATTCTACAACTTATACAGACTTGCTCGCAACACGAATCGTCGGTGATATGACGAAGTGACACTAACCTCAATTCTGGGTTAGAATTTCGATTTTGAGATTTTCTCAAAAATGGATAGGGCTTACTCTGATTTACCGATTAGCAAAATTTTAATTCATAATAATGACGAATTTTGGAAAGAATAAATAATAAAAATTAACACAATCCTCATTTTGCAAATCGGGATTTTTCGAACTGGCGAATATGTTTTCGTCACTTCGTCGTATCTTACTTGCACACGTATCTTTCTTACTTGCACACGCATCGTATCTAATATCTGACGAAGTGACGAATACTGTGCGCGCAACTCTCCGGACGCGTAAAAAGTACATAATATCGCCTACGCGTTGTACGCGCGCGCGCACACGCAGTAAGTAGTACTAGTAAACTACTAGTACTAGCTAGTAGCTAGATTTCACGGTCTCACCGGGCAACTTTCCTACTATTCTGTAGTCTTACAAGAGTCCAAACTAATGGAAAATGCGTGAGATTCTCGGTTAATCTGTAAGTATGAAATATATAGCATATTATATTGGGGTTGCACGTAGACAAGAAAATGTTATCATAACGGGAAAACAAAAAAAACATGTATATCTCTGTGTGAAATTTAGATCCCCAATCAGATAAAATGAGAAACAAAAATACATAAATAAATTAAAGATTACAAATTAAATTTTAATCTCTAAGAAAAAATAAAAAATGCAAGTATTTTCCCTCATATCTCAATTGTGTAATGTTGAAGGACGATGGGTGATTGATTATAATCCACGAAGAAAACATCTGAAGACAAGATCGAATAAAGTGCCAATCATTTAAATTAAACCCTATGCAAATGTTCCTCCTCAATATGTTTGTACTTTTTTTAAATGAACGTGACTGATATTGGTGTATTGATGGATGACATTAACAAATCATCTACCAATGCAACAGGTAAAATGTTGATAAGATTAAATTCCTTGCAAGTTTGTATAAAATATTACCAGCATATCACTACACTGTGTATAAAGTAGCTTGTATATTGAATTGAACATTGATGTAGGTCACATTAATATACGTTAATGTTGGGTTATAATGGGTATTACACAAATGAAATATATCCTAACAATTCAGTGATTGGTGAAATTATAATAATTGGAAGTATTAAGAGATCATCACATCGTTAATCTGTATCATTCTATGTTTTTATTGATTCTACTATTTATAAGTGATACATGAAATTCACAAAATGCTAATGATTTCCACGTGAATGTGAATTGAATATACACCAGCTGTGCTGGTGGAGTATTGCCACTTTTTATGCCTCTGAATTTGATGGGTAAAATTTGCCCAAAATGTGTATATAACAGTTATTTGAATTTATGCACTTTGTACAGGAGCAAATAATAATAATGTTTACTTCTGCTACGATATTACAACTCCATGTCTTATTAACATGAATTGAATATTACTGGATGCCAACTTGGCAGTGATGGATTGGAAGAAGTAAGCACATTATTGTTGACCATAATCCTAGATTATATAGATATTATTTCTATGTTGGTGATGAATGAAATTGTCATGTGACAGCGAAATAAAGGAATTCTTCCAAGTACGACTTTCAATGTTTTGGTATGTTATATGTGATATACTGTCATTAAAACTGAAATGTACTGGCACATCAGTTTAATATTTCTCTTAATTTTATTTCCCTTGAGATTATTACACCGAGGTAACATATCCTTTTCTTAATCCCAACATGATCAATGTTTAGCAGTCACTAATGAATAATGTATAATGATTTCTAGCAATAAATTATATGTACACTATAAATGATTACGTGTTAGTGTTCCTTTTCAGAATTATTACTAGTATACAGTTATTTGTGGTGCATGCACAATGTAGGTGTGTGTATGTATTATAAAAACAGCGGTGAAATAGACCATATTTTTATGATTTCAGTTGGTATAATTATTTTAACTACTGATCACTGATCTGAATAGGCGGTAATACTGCATGGCTACAGTAACTGCGATCACTACTCCAATAAGCCGTTTAAATTCAATTATTATGAGTACCAAGGAACTGAGAAATCATTGTATGGATGATTGTTTTAATGATTTCTATAGTAATATGCAGTTCCCGGTATAACACCCCGAGAATGATACTGTTATTTACAGGAAAGTTTCGTTTTCCCTCTGAAAGTATGGGTTGCATAACAGTCATTAGCAAGTAAGGTGACGAATATCATCATTAACAATGCGGTGAGTGCACTCAACCTCGCGCTTGTGATTTGACGAAGTGACGCTAGTTACTGCGCGCACTGGTATTCGTCACTTCGTAAACCTCTGCGTTCAGCACATTACATACGGTAAATGGGAGAAGGGTGGAATTTCCGAAGTGACGTTAGACATTTGTGGAAAACAATTAGAAAAACTAATGATTTTTTTTTGTATGCGGGTAATATTTTCTTAAAGAACAGCTCTTACTCTTGCTACCTACTATAAACCACATTAAATGAATGCGGCTAAGGTGTGCAATAAATGGAATGACGCTAACCATTTTTTCAAATGCGATTTTCTCGGAAATGTGTTTTCGCGCAGCGCGTCGGTTAGTGTCACTTCGCCGTATCACCGACGGAATGTCAATAAAAATGATATTTTCTCATGTACCAAACGAATGGGTTATGGAGGAAACTCTTTACAGTTTATGGGATTTGTGTGCTACTGTATCAGAGATGCCACTACTTACGTAATATAATATGAGATGTGTTCTAATGTAAATTGGTGCTTACTTCCCAATTGAATGACTGAGTGAAAAAAAAACCTTTGTTTACATGTTTTGTCTCGTAAGAAAACATTTGATTCAGCCGTTTGATTATTCGTATTGTAATTTCTTATCTGATAGTGATAAATATTCCATAAGGGTTGGCATCTCCGCTGTAGTAAGCAAGGAGTTAACTCCTTGCTGTAAGTAAGAATTTTCACACACACATACTGGTAAAGTTAAAGTTAGAATGCTTAGATGATAGGTCTATTTTAATTGATAGGTCTATCGCAGCTCCCTGTGGCTGTGTGCTGCTGCATGGACTGATGCAAGTGCAATTTAATAAACACAAAACTGCACCCGGTAAGGTTTTTAGTGAAAATAGTGACAGAGAGAGAGAGAGAGAGGGGGGGGGGGGGGGGGAGGAGAACGTCTAATTTACTTTATCACTCAACAAAGTACAAATACACTTCATGACCATAGACATAAAGCTGGCGATAATCGAATACCAAAGTATGCAATATCATGCAGCCCTATGATGAATGCGCCCAATGTACGTATGTAGGGAGAGTGGGGTGTGTTCGCCCTATTTTTGTTCTCACTCGTCTGTTGCCGCTGTTACATAAGCACGAAGGGTCTACCTTTAGCATGATGAAAGGTATGGGGGTTGGCTACCTAGTCATCACATTTTCAAGATAGGCGGGCTTATACTTTTTACAAAAAATTTATAACAAAAACAATTTTTTTTTAACACAGGGCGAACCTGCCCCACCCTGGGGCGAGAACGCCCATGAAGGAGGTTGGGTTCGCCCTGTGAGAGAAATAGTTTCCTTGAAAGAAAATAGTTAGGCCTACACAAGTCACATCTTTTCCGACGGCGATGTCGGCTATTGCTGCGTTGCCACTTAAAATTTTTACATGAGTTTACGTTTCTAAAACGTCATATTTATATGCAGTCTTATAACTATAACCTTGAGTATAAAGGTTATCAAATGGATTATATATTTGGCTTGAATTTGAGGTTTCATGATCCAGGTCGATTTCATTTGAGACTAATGAAAATTAATTCGATATCATAATAAAAACTTAAAACGAAGCTGAAGATGTGAGATTTTCAAAATAATTTTGGAAATAAAAGACCCTTAATTAAACATTATTGAATGTTTATCAATAATTAGTATTCACAAGAGCAGAAATCCAGGATACCTAGTCAAGGTCAAAGACCAACATTTTTAGGCACATTGAAGGCAAGACTTCCGTGGGGTTAGTTCGCCCCAACATGCGGGGCACATTCGCCCTAGGGCGTACGTGCCCCATCGATAAAGGGCGAACTAGCCCCGAGGTGAGGATTTGTAATTTTTGTTGTTTCAGAAAAAAATTAAGAACGGTGTTCACTTGGGAACAATGTTTTTAAAAAGACAAAACAAACCTTTTCAAAATTTATTGACCATATCTGGATTCATTATTGTCTATAGGTAAATAGAAAAATTGTTATTGGACTCTTTTTTTTTTTTACTTTCATGTACCAAAATTGAAATGACGCTGCCACTCCTTTCACCTGACAGCTAGTGCATTCCTCTTTTTGTCTGTTGTCAGTTGTCATGTGCTTGTCAATTCATTGTACAAAAAAGATTAACCCAATCAAATCAACCCTTAGAATCACGTGGTGGGCGAACCCGCCCCTAGGGCGAACTAGCCCCGCTCTCCCCTATCTATGCCCTTGGGAGCCTAGTGAAGACAACAATACTGGCCATGGTACTCAAACTATTTTCCTCTTCTTTCTTTCTCTCTTTTTCTAGGTGTTCTTGCAGAGGGGAATGTTCAGCCATGCCAGCTTTGATTGAGTCGAGGTGCTGCAAGGAATTCGACCAAATCGTCGCCAAAATGGACGAAGAAGAAAATTTAGACTGTATTACAGACCACCCTGGATTTGAACCAGTTTGCCTCAACAGACATGTTCTAGGAACAGCCTATCATCAATACCGCCAGCAGTATGTGACCAGGCACGACAAGATGCCACTGAAAATCAGTGAGTACATGTAAACAATTTCTTTTCCTACCAGGTGTGCAAAATTCAAATAAATATTTTTCCCCTTATAGCCACATCTTATCTTTTTTGTGTGTATTTGTGTACAAGTTATTCTTAATTTTCTATATCAAGTTACTCCCCCCCCCCCCAAAAAAAAAAGAATAATAAGAATTAAAAAAAGAACTCTTATGGAGGCCATCAAGGGATTTGCAACTGTTTGGCTTCTTAAGTGAACAACCCAAAAAATATTGTTTTTGTATTTGCTTTCATAAGTTTCCTGAAATGGGAATTGAATAGAGCCTAGATAAGACTGATGGTAGTTGAATAGCGCCAAAAGAATACAGTAGCTACAAGAATTTTCCTTCCTACTATGTCTGCAGTGAGTTGTTTTTTTTTAATTTGTATTTTTTCATAATGCAAGTGCAGGTTAATGTACTTTTAATGTACCATTTTTTAATTTTTCATACCTAGCATCAATGTGAGGTTTTCACATTTCCCCTGTAATAGTACTTTTATTATAGGTTTTCCCGCCCAATTTCGTCAAAATTGCATCCGATTTAACGATGCAATCATTCAATTCCGAGCGAATTTGAATGATCACCGAGATCAACATTCAAAAAGCTAACTAGTTCATTCAATTTAATTTCATTAGCATGCAATTTTATAATTTTCTCACATAAAAGTGCAAAAAGCGCGATCAAATTAAAAAATGCACGTAAAATGCATTCAAATTCGCACCTGCTCTGCCCTGATGAACGTTATGGAATTCAAATTCATGAATAGGCAAGCATTTTCAGCATTTGGGCAGTGTTTTTCGTTACTGCTTATGTTCTTTGTAATCTGCATTTGTTTGAATAAATTATGCAAACTTTATGTACCTTGAAATGTGACATTTGCCTTATATTGATCTTTCTCATTCCTCTGACAAACCGTCATCGAAGCAACAGCTCGTATTTCATATACATACAACTCCACTTTCATATACATACAATCAGGCGCCTGGGACCAATTTTGTTCATGGGGGTGCTGTGAGCAGATTTTTTTTTTGTATGCAGTTGCTTGTCTATGAATGGCGCCCGGGGCAAACGATGAAGTTGCTTTAAGTGCAAGTGTCCCATATAGAAAACTGGGGGTGCTACAGCCAGTGGGGGATCCAGTATTTTGTGATATTCACAAAATTTTCTGACAAGCAAAAAAAAAAAAGTCCTCAGCGTTTTGGGTTGTCTTTTTAACTTTTTTAAATCTTTGACAAGCAAGCAAAAACTAGTCATAAGCATTTTGCCGGCTACAGCACCCCCGCATCCTCTGCCTTCTAGGGGGTGATGTGCACCCCTCAAAAAAATTCTGGGGGTGCTGCACCACCCCCAACACCCCCGCCTCCCACGGGCCTGTATACAATTCATTTATGCACGACTATGGTGGCGGCTCGAGAAGCTTCCATGAATATCTGGAATACGGACAGAATTAGTTTGGCTGAAGCATTTGACAACCAGCAAGACTATCTAGAACTGGCCGACGCTCTAGGAATAAACATGAAATATGATTAAAATAAACTTTGAAAATGAAAGTTTGAAAAAATGAGAAGGAAATTGTATAATCAAAAACAGTGAAAAGGGGTGCATATGACGTGAAAAAATGATGTAAGAATTACATAGCACAACAGAACTTGTTTATGTTAATTGAATTCGAACGTTCAAAGTGCGAAGGTGTGAAATGAAATTTGAAATTGGTATTTGGGACGAAACTGAACGTCTATCCAGCTGGCGTGAAATTGAATGACAACTTCGCATCGTTAAATTGAATGGATTTCTCTCTAAATGAAATAAAATGTAAAAGGAATGATGTAAAACGAAATTGAATGCTGAAAGAATGAAAATGAACCATGAGAGCAGAGAGTTGACGAAAATCGTTCGAACTTGAACGCCTATTCATGAATTTGAATGCAACTCTGATGAAATTGGGCGGGAAAACCTATATTATAGTTATCAACATCAATATTATTCCTTGTATAATTATTATTATTATCATTATTATAATTTTCATCATTATCGTAAGTCTTTTTATTATTATTATCATTATGCAGGAAATTCCGACATGTGGCATATAGGCAGCTGGTCCGGTGGTGTTGGGGCTATCTTGGGAGAAGGGCACGTGTTCCACTACCATCCTGTGCAGTGACTAAAATCCGGTCGGCTTTTCCATCAGACGAGTACAGGGGATTTGAAGAAGCATAATTATAGAACCTTATATAGATGAAACTTCATTATACCTTGTGCAGTTTAGTTTTCAGGTTCACCATTACTGTATTCAGAAGGCCATAATTGATAAAAATCCGGCATGAATGGAAAAAGATGCATGTGTCTGATATTTCAGCCATTCCTTTGCAGCAGTACTTTTTACTGATTTTTTTTTCATAGATGTTGGTTTTGGAATATAAATGTAGATTTTTAATCCCCTTAATACCTATTATGGAGAAGGAAAATACTGTCCCCCCCCCCCCCCTATGACCATGCCTTTGCAATTCTAAATAATTGCCAACCCTGATATTTTAGACTTTTAACAAAACAAAAAATTAAATGCCTTTCAGGATAGGGGTGGATGGTAACAAGGTTCTAGGATCCATGACAATTTCCTTGCTCTATCAAGAATTGTAATACCGGTAACATAAATTATAAAGACTCAAAGAGCCGGGACCATGAAAATTATGTTGTTTTAAATTTTAAAAATTAAATAGGGAATCTTGTTTCATTGGGGTACTGTCAAAATATAAAGAAATTATAAAGAGCTTGGACCAGCAATTTCACCTTGATATGTCAAGAATCTTGATAAATCTGACCTTGTTATAAAGCGATTCCATGATGAAGTGGACATAACCTCAAACCTTGAATGTGATGCTGTCTATTTGAAATTACAAATGGTGATCTGAAATTAACACTGAGTCTCCTTTATGACTATATTAAACATCTGAGATGAAATTTTCTGTTTTGATCATTGTATGCTGTATCAATTAAAGAAACCAAAAAAATTGCACATATGGGTCTCTGGAGCTTTGAATGCCTCTTATTCTTCCAGTAATTCTCCCTTTCCTAATTTTTTGGCTTAAAATAATTCTTATGGACTGATCTTAAAAATTTTGGGGTTGTTTATGTAGGAAAAATATATTTGAGAATAAAAAATGCCCTATAATGATGTTCCACTGTATACAATTTTCTTAGAAAATATATCTGTCACATGTAGGTCCCACTCAAGAAATATGACAAACCTTGCTCCTTTGTTATACTAAGTATCTCACTTTTTGCCAGACAGTAGAAACTCATTACCGGTATACATAACATAAAGTATAGGCCAAAATCTTGGACATACCTCATAGAATTGAATGAAGTGAATCCAAACCTTGGTGCTGTACATCTTGTTATAAATAAGTGGTGTCTTCTTGTCCAATATCCTAATTGGCTTTTTCTTTAGATTTGTTTGTTTGTTTGTTTTGTTTTGTTTTGCTTTTAAAATTCAGAAGTCAGGTTGAATATTTTGTATTTTAAAAATGTCCAATATGACAATCAGGATCAAACAATGCAATAATTTACATGATGACCATGGTCGGAATGAGATTCCACTGCAATTTTTCTGGCACCAAAAAATTTTGTTGCTTAACAGTTTAACCACATACACGTATAAAAAGAACTGGGAAAATTGCTTACATGTCATTTCTTTGCTTTTATCATCAATCAAATGTGATGAAATCTTGACTGTCTTAACAAACATCTCAAAACACATACAAATTTCAATGCAAAATTTATATATAAACTTTGGAAAATCCTGAATTTGGTGGACGGAGGTCTACATGAATCAACAGATATACAAAACATTTGGAACCAAGCTAAATTAGACTATTTCTCTCATTTAAACATCAATACAAAGAGTAAAAATAAATGAAAAACCGAAAGCATGGCCTCAATATTGTTACCAATTGAAGCAATAATTAAACATTACATGTGAATTAAGGGGAAAAAAGGGTCCGCCATTGCCAGAATAGATTTCAAACATTCTTGTTTATCATTGGAAGCCTGGATGTTGTAAATGACAAATCATCTTTTTTTGTTGTTGTTGAAATATGCATTATTTATTACAGTGTGAAAATCTCCTCAGTTTATTATCACTGCTACATGAATATATGAGCCAAATTAGAAGCTGATCCAATAAGCTGTTTGTTTAACAGTTATCACAAAAAACAATTTTTATGTATTTTATTGAATCAATGACCTCAAACTTTGACTTTGAGGCTTGGTTCATCATCACTAATCACTCCAAGATACATACATGAACAAACAAAACATTGGCTCAATTCCTATCAACTAGTCATATTAAAAATGATATTTCAAATATTTCATCCATCTTTTTGATCCAAATATGCTACATCCCATCTTGTTTTTATTAGGCAAATATCTATAAAGTAAAACATTTCACTCAATGGGACATCCATTTATCCCAATATAGTAACATTTGTAAGGCACTACCTAACACAGAATGGCTAGTATATCCAAAAACATATATCTCCATATATAAAAAGGATAAACAACTTGTAAAAATGCTTATCCAACTACATAGGATACTCAAAAATATTCAGTCAAGAAGCATCTTATATATAATTTAGGAAACCAGAGTAAACTACGATGTTTTGTGCTATAAAGCTGTATAAGAAGCTTTAGAAAAAAAGAGCAAACCACAGCTTGCAAACCACGTGTGCTATAAGATACCCTAGATAGTCATTTCTGAAGCTAACATGAAAAGCTGACACTAAAACAGTATATTACAATCTGTAATGCAAGCTTAGCAGAATTAAATTCTTGTTCCAAAACATGGTGTGTAAAGACCCTGGTCAACAGGGAATTAGAATTTGAGCTTTGCAACAGGATTATCATAGGAAATTATTAATTGGCAGTCAAGTGTAATGGCATTGCAAAACTTTGACAAACACTTAGACAATCCTTTACCATATAATAAATATATCAATACACTGCTTAACCATGAAGATATAATTTGTCATAAACATGTGTTGTACTCAATTATAATTCATTTTTGTATGAATCAATTCTTCCGAACCACTTTTCATTCTTGGCATGATGTACTCCAAATCATTAATCTTCACCAAAACGACTACAATGTTGCTGGATAAGCTCCTCTTTTGAAGGGTATAAGCGTCCACTACATAAGGCAGGTGGGGCAGCAGGCCTAGTAGTCTTTCTCTTGGGTGTATACTGCTTACTGCGTTCAGCAACATCTTCCAGGAGCTTGGTGACATAAGCTGAAATTTTAAAGATAGAAAAGTTCATTAACAGAGTCATGTGTGTGCAGCACTTTGTAATCGAAAGGAAAAGGCGTTTTATCAAATGACTACTGGATTGGAACATCCCAAAGAATATTTTCAAAGTTCATGCATACATGCATGAAAAAAAGAGAAATCTCGTAAACAGTATTTTGACTTATGAAGATATACTTTTTAACAAACCTAAAAAGCAAGGCAAGTTATTATGTGATAGGGAAGAAAACACTCCTGTGTTAATTTTTTTGTGAGATGAAGGCATTATTTTGAATTTAGTATTCGAATCAGGCAGTTGGAGGAATCTACATACTGAAAAGCGCATCCACCTTGATGGCCTTCACAGTAGCTCCATCCAGGTTGTATTTTGGCTTGCAAACCTTGAACCTCTTCTCTCCTGTGGAGGTGGTTGCTTGTTCTCGATCACTGTTCTCGTTGAAGTGGAGAGCAGCGAGATGAATCCTGAGATATACAAAGTGGAAATAAGAATAGATGCCGAGACTGATTATACATTTATATATATATACCAAACACATGTACAGATAACTCAATCAACTGCCTCAAGTTGATTAAAACTAGAAAATCTCGTGGAAGAAGGCACACTGTAGAACAGTCTAGATCAACTAAACTTCTTCGGATGGTTTGTGTTCTCCCGCGCACCCTAGCAACAGCTCGTGTGCGCTGGCCTCGATCGCCGGGGACGGCCGGGGGCGGGTTCTGAGACTGTGAGAGTGACTGCTCAGAGCTCCCTTCACGATTCCCGTATACCGGCCCAATTAGCGCCAAATCGTTCCAAAATAAGATAATAATCATCACTTACTTTCACTCTTTTCCTTTCAATGGAAAATGGTCTTTCCCCTCCGGATCTTTTTCCAGCTGTCGCCAGTTTTATCGTTGGTACTGCATTCGACTTCAATCGACGCTTCATCTCAATTCCAAACGCCGCATGCAGCCCAATCGGATTTTCGAAGTCCTCGCTGGCGAAGTGTGCGCTGCAGACCACACTGCGGTCACTCGGACCTTTCCAGTGCGAACGAGTTAATTTCACTTTGGCGACCCATTTCTTCCTCAATTTGCTATCTTTTGGGACAACATGAAGGCTTATTCCTCCCCCTGATGTGTTGCTGCACCCTGCGACAACACAACGTTGAGGCATTTCGGGTATTCACAGAAATCACAGGATATTATTTAGGATAAGTTTGGGTCCAAAGATACGGTGTAAACGTGATAAGTAATGGAGTACTAATGCCTGATGTCTGCATGTGACGTGACAGGCCGATACGTCAATCAATTCCCGCTACAGGCTTTGGGTAACATATCTTATGAAAATTAATATTTAAAAAATATTAACAGGCGTATTCCATCGAAGCAAAAGCAATTAACCTGTCTACATATACATCATATTTAATATATAAAAAAAATAAAATGTCATAGGTGTTCCCCTTTAAGTTCTCGAACGGGTTCGCGTAGTCAAGTGACTAGCATAATAGGTAGGTATATATGATTTATTGCAGTAAATTGCAGTTTGCATTAAATGTGAAAGTTTAATAAAGTGAAATTATCTCTTTTGAAGTTCGGAATAATGATACGAATACTAATATCGAAATTTTGGTTAACTGCAATTCTTCTGTTTAGAGTAAAGGCCAAATCGGCTTCAAATCGCAAGATTGGTATGACGTCACTACGATTTGGAATTGAATTCGCTTATTCCTACACGGGGGCTCGCAGTAGCCCGGAATTTCGATTTTAGTATTCACACTACTATTCGAAACTTTGATCATGAAGATTTTACATGTTTGAAGGTTCATATCAAATGTTGTGACCCGTCACGACAAAATGAGACAGAATTCGCTGGGATAGAACTTGAGAAAATTGGGCAAATCTTAAAAAACTTCAAATTTTGTCATTTTTTTCTTCGCTGATGTTCAATGTTTCATGAATGCTTTGTACAATTTTTTTTTTTTTTTTTTTTTTTTTTGGGGGGGGTATTTTTGTGTTTATTGAAAAAGAACACAAGAATATAACGTATTTACAATGATATCGTATGCATAAACTATTAAAAGACATAAAGCAACTTAAGACAAGACAAGACAAAACCCAAGACACGCCACCACACATGACAAGACAAACAAGAGATACATGACATGACACTGCACCACACCTCAGGTAACAATACAACGCAACACAACAAAAATGTCTCTCTGAAGATAAGGACAGCAGAGACCCACCATAACCATGGTAACCGGGATCATAAAAAAGACTAATGCCCAATACACTAATGGCATAATAAACTGCAAATGAAAAGTGCTCAAGTTTCATCAATAATACATCTAAAATCTTTACAATCCCCAAAAGGCAACGTTCTGTCTAGGGGCCGGTGGGGCTCTGCTGTAAACCCATTATTCACAAAAATAATAGAAGTAAATCAACAGTCAGTGACAAGTTATCACGGCAAGAGGGAGCGAAATGTATCAAAGCTCAATTAAATAAATGAAATCGACCATTTTCTAAAATGTGAGGTTAATTTCCCCCTTTTCTCTGATATCTTATACTCGATATTTTGTTTCATTTTAACAAAATTAATAAATGATTGAAACTTTAAATCTACCTGTTGAAATTTGCATCGAATGATATCAAATTTTAGACACAAGAATAAAAATGTAATACACCTGTCATGTCTGCTCCCAATGTCAACACCAAGTAGATAGCTAAAATCTGAATATACTGTAGTCTCATTGATCTTGACATTAATAAAATCAGAGAGCTTCTTCCACATAGGGGCAACCTCTGTACAATCACAAAATATATGCTTCAAAGTTTCAGGAAACTTATTACAAAAATGACAAAGTGGTGAATCACTTCTACCTATTTTATATAAGAAAGCATTTAAGGCTATTATGAAAAAGCATTATGAAAAACTTTGAAATAGAAAGACCTTAACTGGGTATCCAACGTGCACATAAAATTGTTTTTATGTATAGCGTACCAATCAATTTCATTTCTGTCTAAACCAAAACAATCTTCTAATTTATTTTCAACTTTCTTTCGAGGCAAATCATCTGTAATTCGAAACAAAGAATATGCATATCTGGGTACTTTGATTTTTTTTTTACCAACTCAAAAACAATCTTATCAAAAATGTTCTCATTGACATCTTTTCGGTTTAAAACCAATTCATATATAAACCATTCATCAGGGAATCATATTTGCTACGATCTGTTAGAGGGATATTATATTCGATTACTAAATCTTCAAAAGTCTTCACAAAATTGCCACCCCTATAAAGATCAGAAACTTACAGAATTCCTCTTTCATACCAAGCATGATAATAATAAAAAGGTATATGCCTCAAAACTCACATGTTTGTTGTACCAAATAATATCTTGCATATGAAAATCACTTAACTCCATTTCTTTCAATACTAAATTTCTATATTCATACCAAACCTTCAAAGTTTCAATCATTTGGCAATTCTTTAATTTATTCAATACACATTGGGGGGCATCTGCTCTCCATAACATTAAAGGGTCATCATGAAAGGATTTAAACATTTCTAATTCTATTTCTTTCCAACCACTCGAATAACCATCATCTAAAAAATGCTTCACCCAAACCATTTTCTGTGACTTAGCAAAAGTACAAGGATCAATCATTTTGAAGCCACCTTCTTCATACGAATCACAAAGTAAAATAAATTTATATAATATAGAATTCAGTCTTTTAAAAAAGGACTGAGGAATGTTTACACATAAAACCGAAAACAAGTACAAAAGCTGGGGCAATAACAAAGACTTAACAACTGTTATTTTCCCAATCAATGACAAATTCCTCTGCCTCCAGCAATTCATAACTTGTTCTATCCTTTTTAATTTCACGGGAAAATTCAGAGCATACAAGAGTTTAGTATCTAAAGAAAAAGTGACACCCAAAGCTTTAAAAGTCTTAACTTTCCATGTGAGACCATTTTCTTTAAAGGGGGTTTCTTTACAGTTCTTTAAACTACCCATGTGAATCGCTTCACATTTACATATTTATGCGACAACCTGAGAAACTATGAATATAATGTAGCAAGTCAAACAAATTACAAAATGAGTCCGTTTCCCCATTTAAAAAACAAATAGTGTCATCAGCAAACAGTGAGATTTTCTTTTCCACTCCACCGACCATGATACCTCGAATATTCAGAGTGTCCCTTATAGCAATGACTAACATTTCAGTCGCCAAAACAAATATGGAGAAATGGGGCACCCTTGAAATATACCACAGTTCATCGGGAAGGCCTTAGTCAAAAAACCATTATTGATAACAAAACTGGATCTACAGTTATAAAAGGTTTTAACATATTTCATAAAATTTCAACCAAGATCAAAATGTTCTAATGACTGGAATAAATAAGCATGCTCAATCCTATCAAATGCTTTCTCAAAATCCAATAAAACTATTGAACCAGGAACATCAACAAAATCAGTATATTCAATAAGATCAATAATAGTTCGAATATTTGCACCAATATTACGACCAGTTAAGAATCCTTGTTGATCCGAATGAATGAGAAAATTAATAACCCTTTTTAGACGTTGACTCATGACTTTAGCAATTAATTTATAATCCACATTCAGCAAGGATATAGACCTATATTTCTTTTATTTCTAAGGGGTCTTTCCCTTCTTTAATATAAAAGTTATTATCCCACTTCTCTGTGTCTGAGTTAATAAACCAAAAGAATTAATTAACAAAAGAATAGTTATAAGAGTCCATCAGCATATCAATAATATCATTAAAAAATACTTCGTAAAATTCACTTGGGAGGCCATCCAAACCTGGGGTTTTATTTGAAGACATTGTTTTTAACGTCGCCCACAACTCAGATTTTGTAATTGGAGCATTTAGAATTTCTTTTTGAGTCTCTACAATTTCTGGAACATCTAAACCAGAGAGGAAAAGAGAAGCTACGTGCTTTGTACAAAATTGAGTCTTAAATATAACGGGAAAGGGTAGAAAAGGCAGTTTTTCTACGAGTGTTTTTTGGGGGGGGTCAACTCTTCTATTTTTTTCGGACAGCTGGCGCATGCCAGCGCGAAAAGAAAGCCATCCGCTAGGCCCCGCCCCTAGCGACGCGTGGCTTTGTTCATTGGACGTTGGCAGTCACGTGATCTCTGTAAAAGAATTTGCAACAAGTACATGTACTTTATGCTCGATCGTGCTCGTGCCGTCTCGAATTGTTCTAAGATTAAGATCAGATATTGCTCGGTTACCTTTTAAAAGCCGAAAAGAAAAGAATTGGCCTTTTAACCAGAAAGAAAAGTACCTGTGTAGAGATTATGAAACAATCGCGTGATTTAGGACAAAGAGAGAGAGAGAGAGAAAATCAATAATCGTCTCTTGCTGGAGGTGACTCAATCCTTGTTCTTTGAAGGGGCGAATTCTCTACCTCTTTATAACATGGCGAAAAGAAATTAGCTATTAGACACCAGTACATTGTATACACTTTTTTCGAGTCAATAGAGCGGAGAGAATCGATGACTTTCAAGCTAAGACGCAGTTTATATCTTCATCATGTTCATACCGCCAGTTAGCGGCCAATTCTCTTATTCGTTTAAAAAGCCGAACAGAAAAGAAAGAGTTAGCTTTCAAAACAGAATTTAGAATAACAGTTACTGTTGAAATTATGATACAGGTGAAAGATTAAGGAGAGGGAGAGAATTGTCTGGGTGTCAATTTTGACAAAAAACAGTTGTCATTATTATTTATTTTTAAAAGATCTACATGTAGCTAACTAGAGCGGCGCTAAGAAGCAGTTTATCTTCATCCCGCTATTGAACACGACGATAATTAGCGGCCAATTCTCTTATTCGTTTAAAAAGCCGAACAGAAAAGAAAGATTTAGCTTTCAAAACAGGATTAAGAATTGTTGCAATTATGATACAGGTGAAAGATTTAGGTGAGAGAGAATTGTCTGGATGTCTAGTTAACTAGAGCGGCGTTAAGAAACAGTTTATATTCATCCCACTGTTGAACATGACGACAAGCGACAGATTCTGTAACTCTTATTAACAGCAGAAAATAAAAGAAAATTATTTTTTAAAACTAGAATGAAAAGGCCCTTGGTTGCGATAATGAAACAAGTTTGTAAAATCAGCACTGATTTTCTTATTTACTATATAAATCTATATACCTACCTATTATGCTAGACACTTGTCTACGCGAACCCGTTCGAGAACTTCACAAAAAAGTCACAATATTGTGCGAACCCCCCGTAATCCTATTGTTCTCACCTTCGCCAGTCATGCGCGGCAACACGCAACGGCCATCTTCCTCTTTTGCGAGCAACCCCAAGTAGAAACATGTTGCTTGCAAGGTGAGGGGAAGGAGGGAGGGTCATAGGTAGGTATATAGATTTATATAGTAAATAAGAAAATCAGTGCTGATTTGACAAATTTACTGAAATAAATCATATATACCTACCTATTATTCTAGACCAGCGCCCATTCAATGACCGGAGGCATGTTTCAAGAGAAGAAGGGAACAGGATTACAAAGAAGACACAGCGGCCTTCAAGGTAGCTGACGCAAAAATAGCCTCACCTGCAGGGACATCCCTAAGGTAGCAAGAAATGAAGGAATTGGACGAACGCCAATAAGCAGCCTTCAAAATATCATTAAGCGCCACACCTTGAAACAGAGCCCAAGAAGTGCTGACACTACGAGTGTCGTGAGCATGAGGCTTACTGTGTGATGAAAGAGCCTCTGTGCCAGCAGCCCTAATAGCCTCGACAATCCATCTAGAAATGGAATCAAGAGAAGCAGGAGAAAAAGGCTCTCGAGTGATCAGGAACAACTGATCATCCTTACGATAAGACTTAGTCTTATCAATATACCATTTGAGAGCTCTAACAGGACACCAAACCTTGTCCTCGCGCACTGACGAAAATTCAGAAAGCGGACAAAGAAAAATCTCAACAGGGCCAGAGGAAGCCGTTTGATTCTTGGCAATGAAAGAAGCCTCAGGAATCAATCTAACGCCTTTTCTCTCCCAGCGAACATGACCAGGAGTAAGACAGAGGGCATGAAGGGTACTGCGCCTCTGCCCAGAGGCAATGGCTACCAAAGAAGAGCGTCTCAACCGTAAGGCTCAAAAGGAGGCTTTGCTAGGGCTTCTAAGACCTTAGGCAGACTCCAAGACGGGACTAACTTAGAACGAAGAGGACGTTTCAGAAAGAACCCTTATGGAAAGATCACAGTGTTACCACACTATGTATCACAGTGTGGAACCCAGTGTCTTGCACGTGGTAAAACACGCGTGTTTAATTATGTGATTTCGGGACGTGTGGTAACGCTGTGTATTTACCACAGTATTACCACACTGTGCTACACAGTGTTGACACAGTCTGAAACACATAGTCCTCCACACTGTGATATTCACCACATAGTCCACCACACTGTGGTATTCACCACATAGTCAACCACACTGTGATATTCACCACATAGTCCACCACACTGTGATATTCACCACATAGTCCACCACACTGTGGTATTCACCACATAGTCCACCACACTGTGGTATTCACCACATAGTCCACCACACTGTGGTATTCACCACATAGTCCACCACATTGGTAGCTACCACATACCATAGTCCTTTGCACTGGTGTAGCCACTTCATAGTGTCGACCACAAAAACACTACTACCCCTCACAATCTGCAACACTGGTCAACTTGAACCAAGCACAGTGTCACACAATTTTGACCACAAAAGTATTCCAACAATGCCAAGCACAGGAATGTCCAAAGACTAAAGATTGTGTACTCATTTCTGCTGATCTCAATACAAGTGGAAGCTCATCATAACAAGTACTTTCACATACAGTATATTAATTTAGCCACCTATTCAAAACAGCTTCTCAAATATCACCATTCTCAAGCTTGCTAACAAATGTTAAGGTTGGTAGAAGCTCAAACTACAATTGTATGATTACCCCCAACCGATGAAAGTTTTCTGTGCAATCACCATTCTCATTTGGCAAATATCACAGAGAGAAAAAAAGGAACAGTAAAATAAGCCTCCACTCTCCTGATCACAACATACTTTGATACGGGAATAGTAATTGTCTGCTGTACCTGTCGGGAGGTGGTATACTCTGGTGGTCTTTGGGTAACACTAGTGTTTTGGTTCCAATCCAATGAGTCACACAAGTGAGCAACCCACAGGAAACTAAAAAAAAAAGAAGAAAATAGGAATAACTTTTTTTTTCCATTTTTTAATATAAAAAAATAATCAGAGTCCATGTATACGCAAGTAAACAGAATATACAGTACATGTAATCTCTTACAAAAAAACTGATTCGCTAATGCTATGGTCAGACGGACAGATACGCGCGATACGCATGTCTGCGGATGTGCATCCGTAAAAATCCGTAGAAATCCGCAGCAATCCGTATCATGCGTATCATCCGTAAGTGCATCCGTAAAAATCCGTGGGAGTGCGCAGGAATCGAGGTCTTCCGCGAAAAAGTTTTGAAAATCTCAAAATTATTTTAAATTTCCCGCGCAAGGTCTTTTGCGCAGAATTTAGGTAGAATTTGCGTATTGTTCCGTATCATGCGTATTGATCCGTATCTTTGCGTATTTTTGCGTAAAACGTCCGTATCCATCCGTAACCTAATCCGCAGGATCCGCAGACATACGCAGATCCGCAGCGTGAATTTTGAAAATCTCAAAATTCTGCTGCGGATGAAATATACGTAAGCATCCGCAAAATATACGTTATCCATACATAAACTACGTAACTCATACGTATCGTCCGTAAGTCATCCGTAAGTCGTCCGTGACATGTGTCAGCGGGTTGGCAGCGGATGGGCTCATCAACAGGTTTTACCCGTAACATCCGTAATTCATACGTAACATCCGTAACTAATCCGTATCGTCCGCAGAATATAGGTAACTTTTGCTCAAATTTGCGTTATTTGGGGGTAAAAATTACGCATTTTCATTATCCAAATATACGCAGGCATCCGCAGGTCCGTAACATGGCCGTGTGACTGTAGCATAAGACATACTGACAAAAAAAAAAAAAACCTTTTATAAGATTTCTCCTGAATTTTCATGCGTGCACATAATTACAATATGTTGGGAAAAGTTTAGAAAGCTGTAAGAAAAACAATGATTGTATTGTGTGAAAAAAAAATCCTTCAGCAAACCTACAAATTCATTAAAAAAGAAAATGGTTGAAATATTTCTGGTTCCTGACTCCTCGGATATCTGACTTTCTATTTGAATTTAGTAATTTCATATCACAATAGCATGAAATACCTTTGAACATGGATATGCGTTTGCAAAAAAAAAAAAACCCCAAGAGAAATTGAATGTCACTTGTCCGTTTTGGGAAAGCATGTCATTGCACACCACAGATATGTAAATAAGCTTGAACATTTTCAAACTTGTGTATTTTAGTAATTTACAGGTGTTTTTTTTTTAAACACAGAGCTGCCAACCTTTAGGAACAAATATTAGCACACTTATAAAATTTTGTATTTTCACCAAAACTTGTGAATTGCTGCAGCTTACCAGGGTCTGAGCAAGCGGACGCAGAGTAGAGGAAGCTCTAGCTTCAACAGTTCCCCATCATCCTACTGCCGAAACCCTGGTGAGATATTCACGAAAGTCCGCTGTTGTGTCAACTCATCACAGCAGCTCAGGAACAATCACAATTTCAGCAGACAGCATTCATAAATATTTTACGAGTGTTAGAAGATATTTAAGCTCTCACTACCCATAACCCTCTTCAAATGATGAAAATACATACAAGATTGATACATAAGTACTGCAGTTTAGATTTGAATTGATTTTAATCCCCTGTTTGTCAGGGTGCATCTCATGATTAGCAGAGGAAAATACCAAAACTTTTGGCATTATCTTAATGGTGTTGAGTTTTAGGGATGAAGTTGCTTATAAAATTAACAAGGTTCAGCCTACACTAATAACCAGTCAAATTCAATCAATGCATCACCGCCTAGTGTTTGTTGCAATTTTCTACAGCAGTGCTATCCCAGATTGAGTATTTTTGACTGCCATTAGTCCTCGGTCAGCAGAATCGCAAATTCCTACTCTACCTCCATTGTCAGATCTTGATTCCTGAAGGGCTTTGCGATTTTAAGAGGAACTTTAGAGAGCTGCACCTGTTGTTGAAGTCACTTGCTCCTTCTGCTTCCAATTCTGACAGGCAGGCTGTTAATGAAAAATTATTAATAAACTAGATGAAATATTGACCGTTGCCAGATCAGAAATATTTCACACATTCATGTTGATTTTTTTGAAATTATTTTTGAAAATTGTAATAAAAGATTTCATTACTCTAAAGAAATTAGCTCAAACGCTATTTTCACTGCGATAAATATCTGAAATGACTGCAGAGACCATTACCTTTACAATTATTGACATTCCTGTGTGCATAAATGGGCTATGTTTGAAATGATCTTCAAAGTAGTTTGCCCTCGTGACCCCGAAATCACTACGAACAGTAAAATCAGAACTGATTTTATTATTTGCTAGATAAATCTATGTACCTACCTATTTGCTAGTCTTCCGACTACGCAAGCCATTCGAGTAATCAATGTCACGACAGTGCATATACCCCCCTAGGATCACGCCTTCCTCTGTGCACGTACGCATGACGCGCGCACACAATCCTCCTCTTTACGAGCAGCCTCAGACAAACTTTGACATGTTGCTAGGCAAGGAGTGGGGTAGGAGGGTGGGACATATGTAGGTACATATATTTATCTAGCAAATAATAAAATCAGTTCTGATTTTACTGATTTACTACAATAAATCAATGTACCTACCTATTTGCTAGACCAGCACAGATTCAAATGGGGGGCATGTCCCAAGAGGAAGGTCAACAGGAACCCAAGGATGACGTTGCAGCTTGCAACGTCTTGTTAGAAAAAGACTCAACAGACAGAACATCTTTTAAATAAAAAGATGTGAAGGACGTGGAGGAGAGCCAGTAGGCTGCCCTCATAATGTCCACTAGGGCACCCCTTGGAAAAGAGCCCAAGAGGCACTGATGCCCCTGGTATCGTGAGCACGGGGCTTTCCATCACTCAACAGGGCCTCCGGCCCAGCTGCCTGGATCGCTTCGACTATCCATCTAGAAATGGATTCTCTGGAAGCGGGGGAAAAGGGCTCTCGAGTGATGACAAAAAGCTGATCACTCGAAGAGTCTTAGTCCTATCTAAATACCATTTCAAGGCCCTCACCGGACACCAGACCTTATCCTCCTGCACCGAGGAATGGTCCGACAGCGGTCTAAGAAAAATCTCAACTGGTCCAGAGGAAGCAGTCTGATTTTTGGCAATAAAGGAGGGCTTGGGTATAAGTCGCACACCATGGTTCTCCCAACGGATGTGACCCGGAGTGATACACAGAGCATGAAGAGTACTCCTCCTCTGTGCAGAAGCAATAGCGACTAAAAACAGCGTCTTGACCGTTAAATGGTGAAGGGACGCTTTACCCAAAGGTTCAAAAGGTGGCTTCGCAAGCACGTCAATGACCTTGGGTAGACTCCAAGAAGGAGTCAGGCTACGAGTTGATGGACGCTGCAAGAAGAAGGAGCGAGTCAACCTAGCCAAAAGAGGAGAGTTGGAGACTCCCGAACCATCAGCAAAACCAACGTGGACGGCGGCAATAGCCGAACGATAGCCACGTATGGTTGAAATCGATCTACCCTTATCGAAAAGGGAGATCAAAAAATCGGCAATAACACCAATAGGGGCTTCACGTGGCGAGACACCCTGATTCTCGCACCAAGAAAAGAAGGCCCCTAGACAAGAGTTGTAGAGATCTCTAGTGGAGTCTCTACGGCTTCTCATTACAAACTGGGAGGCCCTCTCGGAGAGCCCCGAGTTTCTGGCGTCTTCCCCAACAACGGCCAGGCAGTCAAGTGGAGGACCGCTGGGCGTTGATGAACAATCCCCGAGAGGGGTTGAATTATCAAATCCTCCCTGAGAGGAAGGGGAAACGGCTGGCCGGCCAGGAGACTCAGCAGGTCTGGAAACCAGTGTCTCGCTGGCCAATGTGGGGCTATCAACAAGAGCCAAGCCCCGTCCTCCTTGACCTTCCTCAAGACCTGAGGGATCAGAGGAATGGGGGGAGGGGGGGGGGGGGGGAAGCGTACCCCCGGATAGCTCCCCAATGGAGAGAAAAGACATCCATCGCCCACGCCTCCTGATCCCGAACCCGCGAGCAATACCTCGGGAGTCGGTGATTGAGGATGGAGGCGAACAGATCGATCTCCAGAGGACCGCACACCTCTTCGAGAAAGCAAACACCTCCGGATGAAGAGTCCACTCTGACGGGAGGCATTTGCCCCGAGACAGAAAATCCGCGATCAGATTGTCCTGACCGGGAATGTAGGAGGCTACCGGAATAATGTTCATAGACCGGCACCACCTCCACAACTGGGCAGCTAAGGTGTTCAGAGAGGAAGACCGAGTGCCGCCTTGGCGTTTGATACAGGCAGCTACTGTGACATTGTCCGTAAGAACGAGTACAGTGCGACCAAAAAGACCGGGCCTGAAATGATGAAGAGACAGGCTGACCGCCATCATTTCCAAAACATTGATATGGGGCATAACTCTCAAGTGAGACCAGTCCCCTGAAATCATCTCGCCCCGGCAATGACCGCCCCAACCAAGAAGGGAGGCGTCTGTCGCCAGAGAAACTGACGGAAGAGGGGTACAGAGAGGCTTGCCTTGGGCAAGAAACGAACTGTTCGTCCAGGGGGAGAGAAGGAGCTTGATATCTCTTGGGAGTGGAATCCACCCCAAAGGAGAATCTTTGCCCGGTCTGAAAAACTTGAGGAGGTGCCGCTGAAGGGCCTCATCAACAGCCTGCAGTGTGGCAAGACGTCGACTAGACTGGCAAGATAGCCAGATAGCCCAGGAATTGAAGCCATTGTCTGGCTCTGACCCTGCGGGCCACTCGCAATGACCGTGCGGTCATGGTGATAGTCCGAATTCTGTCCCGACTGGGGCGGGCAAGCTGATTCGGGATATCTATCTCCGCACCTAAGTACACCGGGGTACGTGTGGGAGATAATTCCGATTTTTCCCAGTTTATCAGAAAGCCTAAGTCTTGCGTTAGTCGCAGTAAAAGGCATAACTGATCCAACAGGAGGGACTCTGAGTTTGCAACTAGGAGCCAATCGTCTAGATAGACGAATAATCGGAGGCCGCGATTCCGTAGAAACGCGGCCAGGGCCGACACTATTCGGGTAAAGACTCGAAGGGCCGGTCTCAGCCCGAAGGGCAGGGCACGAAATCGAAACGTTTCGCCCTGGAACGCGAATCCCAGCAAATTTCTCGACAGAGAGTGAATGGGAATGTGAAAGTACGCGTCTTTGAGATCGAGGGAGATCGCAAGGTCGTCCCGCTTGATCAAGGGCAGAATAGATGCCAAGGTCTCCATGCGAAAATGCACTGGAGGTATAAACCTGTTGATTCTTTTCATATTTAGAATTTAGAATTATACGTAAACTTCCCGAGCGCTTGGGAATGACAAAAATTGGGGAGAGACAGAGATGAGGATGATCTCCCACCCTTTCTACAGCGCCCTTTCCCAGCAGCGTGGCGATCTCTGAGGAGATGTGCTGCTGGAAAAGGGCGGACATTGGAGGCGGGCGGATTCTGATGGCGCTGTTTGGAATTGGCTTTATCAGATCTATGGAAAAGCCGTCGCGCACGACGGATAGCACAAAGGAGTCGCCGGAGATTGCCTCCCAAACTGGGAGGAATCTCCGGAGCCGCCCGCCTACACTGTCCACAAGCACTCGGGGTAAGGTATCAAAAGGCCGACTTGGGCCTGACCGGGCCCTTGGCGGCGGTCTTACGCCCCATAGCCTGACAAGGCTGGGGGTCGTAGCCGGCCTGAGATTTTGAAACAGACGGGGTAGAAACCTGCGAGACAGAATAAAATTCGGGAGAAGTAGTCCGGTAGGGAAAATCCCATGGGGGTGGATATGCCCACGGACCAGTGACAGACTCCTCCCCCGGCGGGGCTCCGAGAGCCGCAGGCACGGGAGGAGTAGGTCGAGATACCGCATTCGGACAAAATTGTCCCAGGTTCTCATGAATATCGGAGACCGAGAAAACACCGGGGTCCGACTCGGGAACATCCTCCATCACAGTGACAACTGACTGGGGAGAACCCGTCTCAGTAGCCGGGCAACGTCGGGGGATTAGTATCCCAACCATGCTGCTCAGCAAAGAGTCTCATTAATCTGAGCAACTCAGATTGAGAGTCGGGGGGAAGAGAGGGCTGAGCCTTCTTACCCGACTTGGGTTTATCCTTGGATTTACCCTTCTTGGCTTTAAGCTTCTTAGCGGGGGTGTGAGCCACCGTAATAGAAGGCCGTTTAGAAGCACGGGAAGTGTTAGGCTGCAGTATAGAAGCCTCACTACCCAAATTGTCCTGACCGGGCTCCCCAGTGGGGAGAAGCAATTCGGCCGCAACTCTAGGGACTGTGCTTCCCCGACCAGAGCCCCGATTCGCATTGACTGCCGGGGGGTGGACGGGCTGCTGCATTGCAGCACTGCTGGGAATAGCACCCGGAGCACTGACGTTGGTCAGTGGCTGGCGGGAACCAGCAGTCTTCCGCTGCGAGAACCTGCTCGAGGAGGAGGTCTTCTTAGCGGGATGCGGATTTGCGTTACCGGCTGTAATTCCCCCAGACACACCGACGGTGGTCGGATGTCGGGGGAAGCCAGTAACACTGGGTGAAATCTCGCTAGGCACCCCGACGGTGGTCGGGGGTCGGCAAGACCCAGTAACATCATTAGCTGACCGCTTAGCGGTCTTACCAGTTAATGCCCCCTCCAGGCTCCCGACGGTGGTCGGGGGTCGAGAGGACCCGGTAATACTAGCTACCGCCCCCCCCCCCCCCAACTGCAGACGCGGTGGTCGTGAGTTGGAGGGAGCTAGAATTGCTAATGACGGGTGTTCGGTCCGAAGACTTATGAACACCTAACTTACTTATAAAGCCTGTCTTGCTCGACGCTCCCGGTACAAAAATACCAGAGCGAGCCGACAGACTGACGCCCTTACCTCCCCTGACCATCGTGTTTGACTCGCTGGTAGGCGAGCGAAACACAGAGGTCTCCAACACACTCACTGGGCTGACGCCCTTATAAGTGAGAGTAGTGGAAGGGAGGGAAGAAGAATTGGAAGAGCACGGAGGCAACCAAGACCTCGATTGCTCTTCCTCCGAAGAACTCATAATCACCTGTAAGGAGATATAAAAGAGTCAAACAATAAACAATTGTAAAGAAAAGGACGTACAAAGCGAGAGTGAAACAGAATGGAATTTTCCAGCGCAGTGTGTGGAAAATTCCATTCACGCACTACGAACAAAAGAACACTCTCGTAAGGGTATATGCACACAACAGCCACACACACGAAACACCAACGAAACGTTACAGGGCTGAGCGCCCGGCAAAACGCCAAAGCGAATGCCCTGGGCTACTATACGAAAGAGGTGAAAAGTGAGGTATGAATTTAAGCTCAAATATCACCAAAATAAATACGTGACAGACATAAACCGACACTAAACAGATATTAAAACAAGTCTAGGACGGAAATATTGGCAAAAGTCACCAGAAAACGCGCTAAAAGAGTAGCAAACTCTGAATTTTGGCGCAAGATAGTGACTTAAGCCCGCCTCACACTGTGCGATTTTTCAAGCGATCACTTGCGATGCGATGCGATGCGATGCAAAGCGATATCGCAGGCCATCGCAGGCTACCACAGGATCTGCGATTCATGTCTCACACTGTGCGATTTTAGCATTTCGCGCATGCGTACTTCATTACTGATAACGCAATTTGTAGTAGTATTAACTGACACACGTAAACAAAATTCCTAAAACTTGAAAGGTAATTATGTTTTTTTAAATAAAAAAGACATGAAACGCATGTGTAACGAATGTGTAGCCTATGTAGTAATTGAAATTAGTATAGAGACTTATAATTATAAATGAGGTAACCAACATTTAGGGGAGAGGTACATTTTTATTCTATGTAAAGTTAGATGGATTGGAAAAGAAAAGATGAACTTCGGGTTATAGTTATTTAGTTAATCGAGTTATTTTTTCCCCGACATCCATTTGACTTCTCTTGAACTGTGTTTATTTTGGATTCACCGATTTGTTGGTTTTTTCTTGGCAGAATGAAATATTGATAATATGAATCAGGGGCGGATCCAGGATTGAGTAAAAGAGGGGGCACGCAAATGAAAGTTTGTCAAAAAGTAGACCCTATTTTTTTGGTCTCGCCAGCTTCTCGAAAAGTTGCTCAGTGGAGGGGGGGTTGACAAATTTTCGCCAAACCTTCAAAATTCGCTCAGTAAGAAAATGGCGGATCGTCTATGGTCAAAATGCATACTTTTCTTCCAAAAGGGGGGGGGGGGGCACGGGCAGGAAGTGCCCCCCCCCCCCCTGATCCGCCAATGATATGAATTATAATAGAATCAGTTCATTGTTTTAATTAAGCGGTGATCCGGCATTTGCTTCGGTGACAATTGCTCTGGGCGTTATTTGATCAGAAGTATGGGTTTAATAGGGTAATGGTTTCCGAGCATTCATCTGTTTATTTTTTTTATTTTTCTTCTGTTTGATTGTCAGGTATTTTCTGTGTGTGCCCCGCCCCTTTAAAAGTTTGGATGTGCCCCGATCTTTGCCCCTCCCCCGTTCTCTATCTATATCATTCTTTCTTTGCTTCTCCACATCACTTTCTCTCTCCTGTCCCCCGCTATTGCTCTCTTGATATTTCTCGATGACTATTAGAACTATAATTATCTCCACCCCCTCCTCCCTCTCTCTCTCTCTCTGGAACTCTCTCACATCCCCTCTCAGTAAACAATATTCACATAGGACTGAGTGAAACACCGAGCTGTTAGTGACATAGGTATCATGCATCTTTATTGGAGACGTGCTGAATATCCCTTACAATAGCAAGATGAAAGCTGCATGTTAAAGAAAAGTTACTCTATTTTATGGGAAATACAAATGAAATGATTTTGATAAAAGAAAAGAAAAGAGAGAAAGAAAGAGGGAAAGGGAGAGAGAGAGAGAGAATGTGCTTACAGTGAGTCAAGCATAGTTCCAGTAAACACACAAGGTCCATTTGTGACCCGACGCCTCAAAACCTACAATAAGTCGCCAAAATTATTTTTTTTGCTTTATACTTTTTCTGAAAGTAGAGATTCTCAGCTTTCCAATGGTATATCACTTGCCTAGTTTACTCAATGATAACACCTTTAAATATCACATTTAGAATCAGTATGTAACCAGCAATCAATAACTCCTATTCAGAGAAAATGGCCGTTTAAGTTCGGAACAAAAGAGTGCTAAACCTTCGCTTTCTGTGTGCGCCCAAGTAAAACTGGGTATTCAAATGGCCATAGCAACCGGTATGAAGGGATTATCAGATTAGGCTGAATTTTGGCACGCTGCTCCAAGAGGACCTATTCATTACTCACTCCAAAAATAAATTTAATACCTTTAGATGTAAAGTAGTAATTTGGCATTGAATGAAAGTATTACAAAAGCTCTCCAAACATTCATTAGCTCGACAAAAAAAAAGGAGTCATTTTAAAATGTCCGAAAAACATATTTCTATGTCGAATTATGACTCACTAACTTGAGACATGATAGAATGATAATGAAACTACCCATTTCTATCAAAAACAGAAAATCGACTGATCCAAGCAAATTTACTATTTTGGGATGTTTGCTACGTTGTGGTCCTTGCGACTTATTGTAGGTTTTGAGGCGGCGGGTCACATTTTCCTGAAATGAAAACACAACCCCACCTCTGTGTATGTATACATTTTAACAAACAAACCATGTGCATTACATTTAGTGGAATATCTGCTTAATAGCAAATCAATACCTCAAAAAACATTACCAATATTATAACAAATATTAGTATACAAATTACATGTATATGTATAGTTACATATTGTCTATCTGGGGGAGCATTTCAATATTTGTCATTGTCAACCATTTTTTACTTGTTTTATGCACATCATGATCTTAAATAGTATCTTAACACAAATTAGCTATACAAATATAATATCATTTCTTGATCAACATTTACATAACATGTATATTCACTTTCATGAGAACACACCATATATAATCATAGATCCAGTATTAAATAAAATTCCTTCATATGTTTCTGTATCCTTTTCCCCCTCTCTCACTTTTTTCATTCTCGCCTTTTTCATTATCAATGATTCGAAAATATCAAATTACATTTCTGCACAAACATGATATAAGCAATCATATCTTATGTTGACATTTGGAAAGCACTTTTTTGAGGTCTTCTATTAGAACGAAACTCTAAATAACCCAAATAAGGTACAAGCGGGTGAATAATGTTGAGTGGGTTTTGTGTTTTTTCTTTCTGCTAGAAACCAAATTGGAAATTGATGACATTTAACAAGTTGTATAAAAATATTCAGTTGTTTGTTGAAGTTGTGAATCCCTATTTATATAAATATTCTGATAATGAATGAAGAAAAAAATCGACAATTATTTATCAAGTCTATAAACATGTTTTTTTGAAGTACAGTTTATACATACATAATAGTTATCCTATTATTAAATATGAAATACAAATCTTGTATTTTGGCACAGTAATTCCAATAAACCCAAATTTAAATTTCATTTCACAAGATTGTTAATCATAATTGTTAATCATTATTATACTTGTCTGATAAATGTAAAGAATTACAATTCGCACTTTCTTTTTATAGCAGAGGCTAAACAAAATGCATTGCATAGAATGCCTTCCAGTCATATAATACAAGATTGTATGAAGGAAGTGCAAGCACACTAGAATATTTTTTTTTCTTCTTTCAGCAATACAAACAGAAAAGAAATTCAGTAATTATTAAAAACCTGTAACATGTAATGAAACAAACCATAGTTTACCCCCCCCCCCCCCCAACAAAAGAAAAATACATGTAATTGAAAGACAATCATTTTGATAAGGCAATTTTGTTTTCCCCTGCTCATGCATGGACTTGGTGTTGTTTTTTGTTTTTTTCATTTGAATCACAACTAGCTGAGACAGAGAGTTGTGCTATTAGATGTTGTTCCTGATTGTACATTTATTTCATGGATTTCAGTAGTTCACATGATTTGTTGAAAATAAAAACATTTCATCTCCCAATTTTCAAGTAACTACATTTTTCAAATGCAAATTTTGCTTGAATCATCAATATATAGTATACTGTATAACAAACAATACAATTATCATATAATAGAAAGGTTTCCGTTCTAAAAAGGGAGGCACAATGCACATTTTTCTTCCAAAAAGGGTGGGCTACGGGCCGAATGTGCCCCCCCCCCCTAAATCTGCCACTGCTTCTGTTAGCTATGATTGCACCAATGTTTACAAGTGGGTTTTTACAGACACATATTAATCAGACATGATTATTTAGTTTTGGGCATAGAAATACCATCTGAAAGACGGGATTCAGTTTTAAACCAGGGTCCGTCAAAGTTGGTTTGGAGGCTGTTGATCAGGACAGTGGAATTGTCTCCAAATAGTTGGAACCAGGGGGTATAGGCTTCACCATATGCTGGCTATGTCACTGTCTGTGTCAAGAAAACCTTTAGTATAGGAAAGCCTTATGAACTATGAGGGGTCAAATCTGGATATTGAATTATGCTAATTGACAAAGTTTTGTGCCTGCAAAGTAATTTAACTGTAAAGTTAGTAATGACAATTTGAATAACAACTAGAATCTCACTATTTTCAGAGATTTCATGTCCACATACATAAAAAGCTTTGAATAATGTCTCAAAAACTAGTACCGATTTTCGAAAATCAACATTGCCCCGTTTGTGAATGGCCCTATACTGATAGTGCACTGTAAGACTACCATAGGCCATGTACTATAGCTGCTCCTGACATGACCAGAAGGTAGCTGAATTAGGCTTCTCTCAAGACAATGATTTTCTGATTAAGTGTCAAATTAGGGTCTGTGTTTGCAGACTACTATGCTGACAACATAATTTCCAAGTGTGGGGGTGATATGAGGGGGGGGGGGGGGGGGGATTGAACAAAGAAAATACCACCTTCAATCCATATGATCTGAAGGAGACGGCTCAGATATTAACGGTTTGATGTTGGATTCCTGAGACAGTTGTAAAAGTTCTGAGTAGGTATCACCAGGTATGGGATTGTGCTCCAAGTTGATTTCTTCAATGACAGACATGCCAAAGAGTTGCTTGCATCCAGATCTGCAAAATAGATGTTCTTATTTATCAACACATTTGCTTGAAATTCATGTACGGTATTTAATTTTTCATTGATAGAAAAACCAAATGTATTGTCATTTCATTTGTTCTTATTAATATTCAAATATGGATTTTAATTTGTGAATCATGAAATTATGGATGCCAGTATTACTCAAACATACATGCAGGCAGATTCATGGGGTGAAGTGAAAACTGAAGAGGCCAACCCCCCCCCCCCCCCCCACCCTTAGAGAAAAACAAAGACATAAAAGGGCTTTTTGAGGATTTTTTTTCCTGCAGCCCCCTTTTGGACTAAATTATGTTATAACCCTGGATGTAATTTACCTGGGAAGGGCTGGCAGCTGGATTCCAAAAATCATAATTACCGGGAATAAATAGGGAATTTTGTTTTGCTTGATACAAGACAGAAATCCAGCAAAATCCAGCACAAGCTGAATTCATTCCTGGTTTTCAATCCTTATTATTCATGTATTCACATTTCATATTTATTCAGACATATGAGTGAGAAATAAGAGAACATACCTGTGATTTCATTGTCACTCAAATCTAAAATTCTGAGGGATGACAGTTCATAGAAACTCTCTGGCAAGGTGGATATTTGGTTGTGTGAGGCATTTATAGCTTCTATAGGATGGTCATCTGGTAGATTTCATCTGGTAGATGCTATCTGAGATGTTTACAGCTTCATTAATAAAACATGAGAGGTACAATGATAAGTAATAAAGAGCTAATAACAAAAAGAAACAAAGGGTACATTAACTAAATCCATCAGTTTAGTAACACCCTTGATTACTCTACAATCAAACTCATTCTCACTGGCTTAAATCAGGGAAATGTAACTAAGAGTTAATTACATTTCCCTGCTTAAATCAAACAGCAAACAAATTATCAGCATATTATACTGTACTTGAATACACTTTACTGGATAGATGTTTGACAAAGAATAAAAACTGATTAAGAGATAAGATCCAGAATTTCTTTGCTTCGCTCAGCCTGAATGCAATACATTCAAAATAATTTTGTGCAATTGCAATTAAAATCAATGAAAATCTATTCATTTATAAAAATATGTTTTGACAGATTAAATCAAAATTAAGCATTTTATTTGAATGAAAGGTGTCGTCCCTCTGGTATCTGTTGTGTTCATGTTATTTCTCGGCAAATTATACGACTATCTTTTTGAACAACTAAATTCAATCAAAATAAAAGAAACAAGACAAGGTAAAAGTTTAAAAAAAAGGAACCTGCATGACAAGTTATAATTTTCTTTAAAAGTCTCAATTCTTACCAGTAACTTTTCCAAGGCAATTTCTTTGACATTACAGTGCGTGCATTGTGGGAAAGATCGAGGGTTGATAGCACTGCGTTTCTCATGAGATGGTATACTGCTTGCAGAACAGCTTCCAAGAGACAGCTTGAAAAATCCTATGAAAAGATAGTAAAAATAAGTTTCAATTAGAAAATGAGCTATGCAAAAAAAATAAGGGGGGGGGGGGGACAAAAGCTAGAAACATGTTACAAACTTTCTTACATTCTTGACATCAGTAGCCAGCTTACTTGTGATTAATGACATTTTAAAATACATTCTTAACTTATCAATATGAATATTCTGAAACAAATAGTACAACATAATCATGATCATCTAAAGTAGATCTCACAATAACTTTCAAAGTATTAACATGTAGCTGTTGACTGCTGAATTCTCTTATTCCCTAAAGTTTGCTCAAAACTTGATACAGGACCCACCTGATTCCAGAAGGCAATGGGTTAACTGAAAAAGAGATTATGTTTGAATAATGGGAAGTAAAATACATTGCAGCTATAAAAGAATTTAAACACTTATTGTTTTGTGAACAAGGTAAATGATACCCAAAACCTCACTTTCAGTCCTTACAAATGGAATAATGAAGAATTCTTTGATCCTTAATCATAAATTTGAGCAAAAACCTGAAATGAATTTGGGCAAAAACCTGAAATAAATTTGCCTGTCATCTCAACTCAGCTTAGTATTGGGTGAGCTGTGGATAATAGTAGAGTGCAAAAACCGAGATGCAAAATATATCGGCCTATTAATTAATATAAATAAAATCCATTTATCCAGCATGGCAAAGAATCCTAGAAGAGAGGGGAAATTTTGAAAAATATTATAGATCTAATACATCTATTGAAAAAAAAATACCAACGAGAAAAGCAGCTACCTAAAATTTGTATGCTGTTTACGACGCATGTAAGCACTGATGGACATGGCTGCCGAGCCCATATCTCGGGGAAGTTGAGGTACCGAAACGAGGCAAGCGTCGGTCCAGCGCCCTGGGGGCCAAATTATTTTAATAACCGTACATACCGTACTTCTTCGGCCAGCTGCCAGCTGCCAGCTGCAACACTCTCTCTTCTAACTTAGACGAGTCAACTATGAACAACTTACATATTATTTATGTAAAAACATAGTTCCTCTTCTTGTGCCCACAACGAAGACTAGACCTAGACTAGTACTAGTAGGCCTAGTACAACTCTTGTCATAGTACAACTCTTGTCATAGCCCGACCAGAGGGCGCGACAGGGCTGTGTATAGTTACTCTTGTCACTGCTTCTGCCGCTGTTGAGTGTACTTTGTGGGTTAGAATTGAGATGAAAGGACTCCGAATTTTGGGGGAATAGTAGGCCCTAGTCCCTAAAAAAGTTAGAGGTCAGTAATATGCATGGGGTTTTTACATTTATTTATCTCTAAGTAATTTAGATCTAGGGCCTAGTAACTTTCTTTGTTTTACTTTACTATTATACTAGGTTAATTAGATTCCTTTTTACTTATTAGATTTAGAGTTACAAAGTAAGTCAAAGCATCCCACAAATTAGTTAATCTTCATGATCTTAGGCCTAAATAATTATAATGTACAAATGTGTGCATCAGACTTCAAGTTCTGGTATGATTTGGCAATGAGAATCCCAGACCAAGTGAGGTTCGCCAAAACGATTAAGTTAAATTTTCAGGGTAAAATTCCCATCCAAAGTAACAGCCATACTCAAGACGGCAAGAATTACTCATGTCAGATCTTCGACCCATTCCTGCACTGCGCAAAACGATGAAATCACACTCCAATCAAATCCTATGTACGGGACTACATATGCAAAAAAATTGTGCGATAAAAAATGCATAGTGCACAATTTCATCAAATTACTTACGGTTACATCCAATCTCGTAACATGTTTCCGTCTTCATTCTGTCTTTTGTCACGCGATTGTGATAGGCCGGCAGGCTGATGTTAAATAATGATGGCCTATCCGGCTATCCTGCCACATTTGAAGGAGAATCTCCTCCCCTTTCTCCGTTGTTCCTCTGTCCACTAGATGGAAATCGCATTGCATCGCATCGCATCGCAAAAATTTTTTTGAACATGTTCAAAACCCTGCGATGCGAGGCGATTGCTTGCGATATTGGAAAAATCGCCTGCTGTTGCGTCGCAAGACCTCTCACACTGCACGATCTCGGGCAATCTCCTGCGATGCGACGCGATATCGCAGGAAATCGCACAGTGTGAGGCGGGCTTTAGCTGCAACTCTTTAGGCTGCGAGAAGGAAAGAGGAGGATTGTGTGCGCGCGTCTATGACGGGCGAAGAACGACATAAATATGCCCAACTATACAACTATACAACTGTCGAGTAGATGTATAGTTTTAACCAATCAGAATACAGGAAACTATACAACTATACAACTGTGCAACTGTTAGGAGCTACGCATGTATAGTTGTATAGTTGCAGGGGCGTGTCCAGGGGGGGGGGGCGCAACAGGCGCGCGCCCCCCTATTGGCCGTCGTAAAAAAAAAAAGTAGCAAAAAAAAAAAAATCCTCATACCAATTGAAAATATTGTTCATTAAATAGGTTTCAAAATTGGTCACATATAGCACTATTTTGCATCTCAGCCCTTCTCCAGAAGCAAACATTTTCCAAAGACCCCTCCCCCATGACGGCGATCAATAATTCCTGGCGCCCCCCCCCCCCCCCCCTATTGGGAAATCCTGGATACGCCACTGTAGTTGTATAGTAAGCGGGCCAAAGTGCCATAATTACGTGCAACTATACATCCGTACCGCTGTAGAGTAGATGTATAGTTTTAACCAATTAGAACACAGGAAACTATACAACTATACATCTACTCCCGCAGTCTGGAATAGATGTATAGTTTTCGAGTAGATGTATAGTTTTAACCAATCAGATCACAGGAAACTATACAACTATACATCTACTCCTGCAGTCTGGAATAGATGTATAGTTTTAACCAATCAGATCACAGGAAACTATACAACTATACATCTACTCCCGCTGTCTGGAATAGATGTATAGTTTTAACCAATCAGATCACAGGAAACTATACAACTATACATCTACTCCCACAGTCTGGAATAGATGTATAGTTTTAACCAATCAGATCACAGGAAACTATACAACTATACATCTACTCCTGCAGTCTGGAATAGATGTATAGTTTTAACCAATCAGATCACAGGAAACTATACAACTATACATCTACTCCCGCAGTCTGGAATAGATGTATAGTTTTAACTAATCGAAGAGAATAGGATATAAAAAATGGAAAACAAAGAAATAAATAAGGAAAGAGAACAGTATAGATTAAAGGAAAGACAAAGAAATACAGAAGGAAAGAGAAGAGGATATAAAAAAAGGAAAAAAAACCCAGAGAAATACATAAGGAGAGAGAGGGGATAGATTAAAGGAAAGACAAAGAAATGCATAAGGATAGAGAAGAGGATATAGATTAAAGGAAAAACAAAGAAATAAATAAGGACAGAACAGAATAGAAATGAAAACAAAGAAGTACATAAGGAAAGAGAAGCGGATAAGGAAAGAAGAGAAAAAGAAGAGGAAAGATTAAGTGAAAAACAAAAGAATACATAAGGAAAGAGAAGAGGATATAGAAAAGGGAAACCAAAGAAACGCATAATGAAAGAACAAAGATTAAAGGAAACACAGGAATGATAAGAGGATCCTTAATCTTTCCTCTGATATTTCCTTATGTATTTCTTTGTTTTTCCTGTAATCTATCCTTTTCTCCTCTCTCCTTATGTATTTCTTTGTTTTTCCTTCAAACTATCCGCTTCTCTTTCCTTATGCATTTCTTTGTCTTTCCTTTAATCTATCCTCTTCTCTTTCCTTATGTATATATATGGTTTTGTTTTTCATTAAGTCTATCCTCTTCTCTCTCATTATGCATTTCTTTGTATTTTCCCTTAATCTATGCTCTTCTTTTTCCTTATGTATATTTGTTTTCCTTTAGTCTATCCTCTTCTCTCTCCTTATGTATTTCTTTGTTTTCCTTTAATCTATCCTCTTGTTTTGCCTTATGCTTATCTTTGTTTTTCCTTTAGTCTATCCTCTTCTCTCTCCTTATGTATTTCTTTGTTTTTCCCTTAATCTATCCTCTTCTCTTTCCTTATGTATATTTTTTTTCTTTTAGTCTATCCTCTTCTCTCTCCTTATGTATTTCTTTGTATTTCCTTTAATCTATCCTCATCTCTTTCCTTATGTGTTTCTATGTCTTTCCTTTAATCTATCCTCTTCTCTTTCCTTATATATTTCTTTGTCTTTCCTTTCCAATCATCTTCTCATTCCTTATGTATTTCTTTGTATTTTATTTAATTTCCAGCTTCTCTTTCCTCATGTACTTCTTTGTATTTATTTCTATATCTTCTGTTCTTTCCCTTTGTATATCATAATGTTGTTTTTTTCCTTTAATCTATCATCTTCTCTTTCCTTATATATTTCTTTGTTTTTCCTTTTCAATCATCTTCTCTTTCCTTATGTATTTCTTTCTTTTGTTCTTTAACATATCAGCTGTTCTTTGTTTTTCCTTATGTATTTATTTCTTTTCCCTTCAATCTATCCTCTTCTCATTCCTTATATGCATTTCTTTGTCTTTCCTTTAATCTATCCTCAATCTTGCCTTATGTATTTCTTTGTTTTCCCTTTAATCTATCCTCTTCTCATTCCTTATATGCATTTCTTTGATTTTCCTTTAATCTAAACTCTTCTCTCTCCTTATGTATTTCTTTGTTTTTCCTTTTTTGATATCCTCATCTCTTCGATTAGTTAAAACTATACATGTTTTCGAGATTACGGGAGTAGATGTATAGTTGTATAGTTTCCTGTGATCTGATTGGCTAAAACTATACATCTATTCCAGACTGCGGGAGTAGATGTATAGTTGTATAGTTTCCTGTGATCTGATTGGTTAAAACTATACATCTACTCCGGACTGCGGGAGTAGATGTATAGTTGTATAGTTTCCTGTGTTCTGATTGGTTAAAACTATACATCTACTCCAGACTGCGGGAGTAGATGTATAGTCGTATAGTTTCCTGTGTTCTGATTGGTTAAAACTATACATCTATTACAGACTGCAGGAGTAGATGTATAGTTGTATAGTTTCCTGTGATCTGATTGGTTAAAAACTATACATCTACTCGAAAACTATACATCTATTCCAGACTGCGGGAGTAGATGTATAGTTGTATAGTTTCCTGTGTTCTAATTGGTTAAAACTATACATCTACTCTACAGCGGTACGGATGTATAGTTGCACGTAATTATGGCACTTTGGCCCGCTTACTATACAACTATACAACTATACATGCGTAGCTCCTAACAGTTGCACAGTTGTATAGTTGTATAGTTGTATAGTTTCCTGTATTCTGATTGGTTAAAACTATACATCTACTCTACAGTTGTTCGCCCGTCATACGCGTCATGCGTACGTGCACAGAGGAGGCGTGATCTTAGGGGGGTATATGCACTGTCGTGACTTTAATTACTCGAATGGCTTGCGTAGTCGGAAGACTAGCAAATAGGTAGGTACATTGATTTATTGTAGTAAATCTGAGTAAAAACCCGAGGGGCTCGGCGGAGCCCGAAGGGAAGAGCGCGAAAGCGAAAAGTCTCTGAGAGGAAGGAAAACCCCAGAAGATCGCGCGAAGCGCGATGAATGGGAATATGGAAATACGCATCCTTGAGATCTATCGAGATCGCGTAGTCCTTCCTCTTGATCAACGGGAGAATGGAGGCGAGGGTCTCCATTCGAAAATGCACTGAAGGAATGAATTTGTTTATTCTTTTCAAATTCAGTATCAAACGAAGTTTTCCCGAGCGCTTGGGAATAACAAAGATCGGAGAAAGGGAAAGAGACGGCCGGTCTCTTACCCTTTCTATAGCCCTTTTTTTCAACAGAGATTTGATCTCCGTTGAGGCATGAGAACGAGCCAGGGCAGACATCGGAGGTGAACGAGATCTTATAGCCCCAAAAACTCAACTAACGCCACCCGCCCCGAAGCCGCATGCTCCGAGGCAAACCCTGCAGGGAAACACCACTGGGCCACTTACCTGCAGCCCTCCTCGCTCCCCCATGTACGAAAGTACTCGGGAGAGGTCTGGAGAGACGAGCCGTCTTGCTAGACGACTCTTCGGAAGAAGCAGGTCTCCGCGACCTAGCAGCTTCTTCTTCCGAACTCATAATGCTGCAATAAAACAGACAATAAAGTATACAAAAATATTGAAATACTTTAAAAGAGTGCAGGTAATAATAAATTTGGGGATACGCACAATTTATATAAAAACCGTATGAAACAAACACCGAACCGAAAACGGATCGGGTCAAACGGAAACACCAGCAAGACACACAGAAATAACTACGTGGGGCTGGCAGTGAAAATGAAAATAACTTGCCTGGAAAGGAATCATAAATATCCTTTACAATCGGCAAGAGTGACATAAAAACACAAGAGTACTATAATCTTAGACGAAAATAAGTACAGAAAAGTGCTTTAAAATAGAATTAAGAATTAAGAAGAACTGTCAAAATGATGATACATGTAAAAGATTTAGAAGAGAGAGAGAGAATTGTCTGGGCGTTAAATTTTACAAAAAGTAGTTGACATTAAGACTCATTATTACTAAGAAGCGGTTTATCTTTATCCCGCTGTTGAACATGAGGAATTCAGGATAAAAGAAATGTAGCTTCTCAACCATACAGAAAAGGACCCGTGTGGAGATTCTGAAACAAGTGCGCGTGATATAGAAGGACAATGGGAGAGAAGAAAAATCAATCTTCTCGGGCATGCAGTATGTGACTTAATTCTTATTCTTTGAAAGGGGCAAATTGTATGCCTCTTTGACATGGGGAAAAGAAAAGAAAGGCGTTTTTAGAAACATTTTTTAAAGGTATAAAGAATGAACTAGAGCAGGATAAAATTTCTTTATTATGAATCTGTTTCATTCCATCGTTGTTTAATCTCTTAATAAGTAAAGATCGAACAGAGTTAGCTTTCAAAAGAAAGAAAGACAACTGTCGAGATTATGAAACAGGTGCGTGATGTAGAAGGAGAGAGAGAAAATGTGTAATCGTGTGTTAATTTTTCAGCTTCAGAAAGCGGCGATTTGTATTGCTCTTTCGCAAGACGAAAAGTAAAAAAAAAGTAAGTTTTATATTCAGACATCAACGATCTCTGTCAATATCATTGTTGGTAAAGACTCGTCTATTCAGTAATTTTGCCATAATTGAATGACTTTGCGACAATCGAATCAAAGCTTGAAAAAGAAAGCAAATAACATTGAAAGAAATCAAGTTTACATGATTAATTTAGAAAAAAGAATTTAGGGAAATAAAAACCTCTGAAAGTTTGAACTATAATCTAATACATTTCCAGGCACAAAATGACAGACTTGTAAACCTTTTGACTATAGCTAGGTTAATCAACCCTTTAAGAAAAGCATACCGGCATAAGAAAGGCTCAACGAAAAAGCACGAAGTTAATGCGGAAAGCTTTTTCAGTGCCGTGAAACTACTTGATTTGCTAACCCCTTAAAGCGTTAGAAAGCGTTAGAATCCATGGTTTAAATGATTTATAATTCATGGTTTCATGAGAACAGATCCTAAAGAAACATGAGGACTAGTTTTTATTAGAATTAATAAACGGTTACTAAGGGTTTTATCCAAATCTAGTTGACATTACAAAAGGAAAATGCTGCATGTCAGCAAAACGGAAGTGAAACTTAGGAAGCGTTTTTCTCGGAGAAATACTTTACCGCAGTCCTACTTTACTCAAGTTTGAAACACAATTTTCTCCACTAATATTCACTCTCTAGAGTTGAACCATATACCAAATTAAAGCTTATGAAACGGAGAATAATAATCAATAATAAAATGAAATGTTAATGCGATCTCTGTCTCATTTTGCTGGGTCACATGTTAAAACAACTTTACCCAAAATCGCATCGTGGTCAGATCGTGCAGTGTGCGCCAGGCTATAGTGGCGTTTATGAATAGATATCAACAGTGGTCCTTTATGAATAGCGAGACCGTTTGGTCGCATGAATTGTTATATATGGCAATGGGTTACATGCGTGAAAAACTCAGAAAATCACACATTACACTGATATATAAACACCATTTATTTACTTATGCATTATATGAATAAATAAACCCTATTTTCATCTTAATCTTTTTTATTACACAACAAACACGATAAGAACTACTTTCGAAAAAAATAAACTCAAGGCCTATTGTACTGCCCATAGAAATCAGGTTCGAATTATGTAATACACCATTGTAATGTTCCACTATGGTCATTTAGGATTTGCTAATTTAACCCCATTACCTAAAGATATGTATTTTGATTTTTAAGCACATGTTGCGGCTACCAGTCTACATCATCAGTGATGAAATTAACTGACTTTCAACATTTGTATGAACTTTTTTGGATTTAGCTCATTTTGAAATGAAACCGTCTGTAGAAATTCAAGAAAAATATTTTCTGAATTCTCAAGAAATGAACACCTGAAAAGATGTAAAAAATGTAACCTGCTATCAATGTTGAATTTCAGTTGTTAAACATATTTAAGTGCCGAAATAGACAGCCGAATAAGGATTCATTCCAAAATGAGCTGAATCCATGAAAATTAGAATTATACAGATTTCCTATTTTTAACAGTAAAACTTCACATTTTAGAGCTCTTAACCCTTACTGAACTGGGCTATTTTGCTCAAAGGAAAATAATGGGGGGGGGGGGGCCCTGGGAGGCCACCCCCCCCCCCCCCCCATTGCTCTCGGAAACGCAGTGTCAAATGAACTTGAAAAATTTGCATGTCGATAGATCTTCACATGCTGAATCTGATGGTGTGATTAATTTTAATCAATTATGCCAATTTTTTAAAAAATTAGCTAATTAAAATGCAAGCCATTGTTTATTGACAGCATGTAACTGTACACAAATACATGGAGCGATTAGCAATTTTAATGACATGCGCATACTCATTAGCATATAACACCCCCTAGGTATGTCTGATATGGACAAATGTGGTATCAAAACGTGCGCAAGACTTGAGGGAAAAAAAGTCATGAAGCGAGAATCCGAAATTGCCAGCGGTCGCGATGCAATCACAAAAAAATATGGAGGGGGGGGGGGGGGGCCTCCCAGACCCCCCCCCCCCCCCCCCGTGCAGTTAGGGTTAAGAGCCTATAACTTTTACTCATTATTTGCTATACCTTTTTATCCAGTCTTCAAAATTGGGTGGGGGGTCGGAATGAAAATTTTGCATTTTGGAGAATTCCTCAGTAAATATATTACTATTTTGCAAGGTCGGATAGCGATAAGGGAGAAACATATGAACATAGTTTTAGTGCACATTTGATCATACAGGCAAATCCACTTTTTTGTCGTGGGGAGGGCGTCATGGAAACAATTAAAGAACATAAAGAAAAATAGAGGTATATAAAAGGGAAGGAGGAGTTAGGATTCGCGATCAAGGATGAGAATGTATGCTCAAATGCATGTAAACAAGAAAGAGGACGACAGAATTATCTAAAATAAAATGATGATCCAGAAACTATACAGTAGAAAAAGGAGTTGTATATATAATTAGTATAGTAGTGGTAGTAGTAGTAGTATCCAAAGAAAAAAATCTAATTGTGCGCTTGACTTGGAAAGGATAGTAATGGTATTGATAATTGATACATTCCTTTTTTTTTCTTTTTTTTTTTGGTCAGTACTCATATAAAAATCAATGTCATGAATCGTTATCCCTAGATTGAATCCTGGTTAGACGCAAAAGATTAGTTTTATTCATAGTCAAGAAGGCCTGACATCCATATTCCAATCTTGATCTTATAAGAGATCGATATAATGTTAATAAAGCTTGCCTATCAACACCCCAGTCCGTTCCTGATAAACATCGGAGTATATTCAGTCTCTTGCTACATGTTCCCATTAAATATTGAACATGCTTATTCCAATTTAATATTGGATCAAATACGAGTCCGAGGAATTTAAATTCGTAGACTCTAGCAAGTTCTACATTATTCAGGAGTAGTTGGATGTTTATTTTCTTCCTGCTTTTGGTGAAAATCATAAATACAGACTTAGATGTAGACAATTTAAAGCCCCATAAATTGCACAAAGTTTGAATTTCTCCGAGGATACGAGTCATTTTTCTTTGTAGATAATTTATATTTGTACCCGTTGCCCAAATAGGACAATCGTCAGCAAATAAGGAAACAGAGGTATTAGCTTCATTAACCTTAAGGTCATTAATCATAATTAAAAATAATAGAGGACTAATGACACTCCCCTGAGGGATACCATTATCTAACATTACAGTTTCAGATATCCGTGTCCCAACTTTTACACATATTCTTTTGTTAAAAATGAAGCTCCGAATCCATGATAATGCAGTTATCTTCAGGTTATATAGCTTGTATAACAAACCCTCCTTCCAGACCATATCATATGCCTTTTCTAAGTCTATGAAAAGACCGATAGTAGATTGTTTAGATCTAAAACCTCTAGTAATTTTATCTTGTAATCTCAAAAGATGGTCTATCGTACCTCTCTTTTTCGTAAAGGCCGATTGATACATATTAATTTTATCCTCTTTTTCTAGGGTCCATGTAAGCCTAGAGACTACCATCCGTTCCATTACTTTACACAAGTTAGACGTTAGAGCAATTGGTCTATATGATATGGGGGCAGAGGACACGTTACCAGGCTTTAAAATAGGAATAATTAATCCCGTATTCCAATTTAGTGGAACACTACACTGCGTCCAAGACATGTTACATAACTTTAAAATAATACTTAAACTACAATCAGACATATGTCGAAACATAATATAACATAGTTGATCTTGGCCAGGTGCTGTATCATTACTTTTTTGTATAGCATCCTTTAATTCCTGTAATGAGAACTGTTCATTTAATGGACTGTCATCATGAATATTATTGAATATAATATCCCGATTTTCATGTTCAAATTGTAGTTTATTTTGTTGGAATTGCGTTGTGTAATTATTATTACTACTAATTTGAGCATAATGATTGACTAACATATTAGCTTTGTCAATATTAGTTATAGCTTGCTGATGTTCCTTAATAAGAACTGGAATTGTTCTACTGGGCGTATTTCCTTGCATTCTCTTAATGACCCTCCACACTTTGGATAGTTTTGTGGTACTGGTAATATCAGAGCAATAGTTTTTCCAAGAGGCCCTCTTTGTTTGAATAATATGTCTCTTAGCTTGGGCCTTATGTTTCTTATAAAGTAGTAAGTCATATAAATTTCCCGTACGTTTTGCTTTAATTAAAGCTTTATTACGTTTTTTAATAATTTCTTCACATGTATCATCCCACCATGGAACAGGCGGCTTCTTTCTGGGGCGAGATTTTGGGATAGATTTTTCCGCAGCTAAAATAATAGCAGATGTTATCTTTTGTTCAAAATGTTGAACATTTATGTCAATTAGTGATTCATTTACATATTGATCACATAGACATTTAAATTTATCCCATTTTGCGGCCTTGAAGCACCAAGAGGGTGTAAAAAGCTCCTCGTGAGTTATATTTACACCAATATTAGTAGATACAATGAAATGGTCACTATTACAATTTTGATCGAGAACTGACCAAAGACATTTCGATGCCATTCTTGCACTAATAAAAGACAGATCTAAACATGATGATGTTCCTGTGAAAGAATTAAATCTTGTTCCTGTCCCATCATTTAGAGAGACTAAACCAGCATCATCAATGACATCTTCCACTGTTCTACCATTTGGCGTAGTAATTGGGCAACCCCATAATTCATTATAAGCATTAAAATCGCCACAGAGGAACACATTTTCCTTATTATTTACTATATCATAAAGAGGTTTGGCCTGGATAGGTTGTGTTCCAGGAAAATATACATTTACAATATTAAGCTTACCTTCATTAGTTATTATTTGACAAGCAACTGCTTCCAATTCACTTTCGAGAGCAATTTCAGAATAATGAAGTGTTTCTTTAACAAATATAAGTACTCCTCCTCCTCGCAGTTCACGGTCTTTACGTATAACAGGTGAATAGCCATTTAAATTACATGGAACAAATTGTTTAAGCCAAGTTTCTTGGATACATATTATATCTGGTTTTGGATTAAAAGTTTCCAACAAGGTTCTAAATTCATACATATGAGCCCGAAAGCTGCAACTATTCCACTGCCATATTAATAGACCCATATTAATTATCCATTTGATGGGAGCACACTTTTCCTCATTTTGTGTGCACAGTTAAAGATTTCTTTAGAGTCTATATCAAAATCTAGACATTCAGACAAAACAGTAGTCATATTTCTCACAATATTTGATAAAGATTGCTTTCCATCTTTACTAGCCATAAAGATATTGAGAGCCAAAAAACTGAACATGTTAATTGGGTCTTCACATTGATGAAATGGCCAATCAATAGTTTGTGACTCTTTTTCAAAAGAGCATTGAGTTGAAACATCAGTCATTTCTGGCTTCTCGTTATCTTCAACAAAAACTGAATCATGATACTCATCGTAATCAAAACTGCTTCTCACAAAACTAGGATTAATTGATGTTGGTTTGGTTTTGTGGCCTTCCTCTACAGTATTACTTTTTGAGGTGCCAGCAATATTTGCTGGTCCAGCATATGTGTTGTCATTTTGTGCACGTGTTATATTGGCTTGCTTAACCGCATTTGCATAGCTTATACCAGTTCTTTGTTTGATGTCATTGGCCTCCTTTGCTTCTTTAAACTTAGGGCACCCAGCATAAGCAGCGGAATGTTCCCCACCGCAATTTACACATTCCGGAGAATCTTTCTTAGTACATTCCTCAAATGTATGTTCCCCTCCACATCGCACACATTTTGACTTAGGGCTTCTACAATTTGTAGCGATATGTCCAAACATTTGACATTTATAACAGCGGGTTGGACCCATTTCGATATGTCGGATTTCATGGATGAAACAGTCTACTTTAACTGTATTTGGAAGAGTGTCACGAGTACCAAGCGTAACAATTTGTGTAGGTGTACCACTTCTAAATACTCGCTTAATATAAGGGAAATTACCAGTTATAAGAGATTTAACTTCCTCCTCACTCATATCAATAGGTATTGGGTAAATTGTACCAAAAGACATGGGTTTAAAGGGCTCTGGTTCTTTTACAATGACCTCGTAGCTTCCAAGTTTTTTAATTAAAAGAAACTTTTTACTTTGGATTTCCGAGCATTGTACTTTAAGTTTGCCATTGGGCAGTCGGAATATTGCCTCCAAGGGTCCAGAAATCTCATCATTCAAAATTTGTCCTAGTTCTCTATGATGGACTTTGGAAATATTTACAGTTTTACCTTCAATATATACAGTTTTAGTCTTATTTTGTCTTTTAGTACGTCTATCATTGCCTTCATTATTAGTAGATTCAGCACTATTTGATCTAAGTTTTCGCTTATTGCGAACTACAGTAAAATCCATATCTTCACCTTCATCCGTCATTATCAGATACTTAGCTTCAATATTTCTGCAACCGGGCTGACACGAAAACAAACAGCAACTGCTGAAGTGTGTAGATTAAGCCGCTCCGGTACTCTAGACACAGATACGTTTCCCGCCTTAAATATTAAAGACTAGTGACAAATATACGTCCGTACAAATATACAACTAATAGCATAAACCACCGATATAGAATCCACTCTACCTCACTTGTTGGAGCGCAGCTTTAGGTCACCTCCGCATACACTTCCGTGTCAGGAATGAATCTCCGATGCCCTGGCCGATTTAACGAGTACTCTATATCACATCACTGGTTTGACCGTATCACTTAAAAATTAATGCGCCTGCATCATTAAGACCTTCAATCCTTCACTTCCCTCAAACTTTCTAATATTACCTAATTACAATGTACCTCTGAACTAATTTACGTAAATTCCGATCCTCAATCTCTTAACTGGGCAGAACTATTTTACCTTATGAAGGAATATTACAGTGATTAGCCTTCATCAATAAAAACGGGGCAAACGCCCAGTTACAATTAACGTAAAAAGGAATTCAAAGAACCTCAACGATGATTGGTTTTCTTTCAGAAACTTATGGCGCGATTCAAGGAATCCAATTTCAAACAATCTTGAACCCAAATAACAGAGCTTACATGTATAGAAAACAATAATTCCATAGCAAATTCCTCACATACGTATCTTGACTAATCAGAAGCATGCCAAACACGACTTTAATACCTTTGTAAAAAGCACTAACAAAAGGTACGTTCACACGTAGAGCGATATCATCGATGCTATCTAGGTTTCGATACTATTTTGGTGAACACCAGATAGTTTTAACACCAAACGCTGTCTGAACGCAGATAGTCACAAGATAGAAGAGAGTTTCCAAACTATTCTTGCAGCGAGTTTAGCAGGAGTAAATCTCAGGATCCTGCGACAAAGCATCGACGCTTTGAGGTAGACCACCCACCGCGCTTGTGACTATTTGTAATGTGAGCGCAATCGCTGCTATCTTTACTCGCTGCTATTATAATTCTGTCTGTTTCATGTGGTGCTATAATAGTTATGTTCACACGTAGTACATAGCATCGATGCTATGTTAACATCGATGCTATGTAAGTTTCAAAAATATTTCCAGTACGTTCAGACAGGCCGTGATCGACTTGCTTCTATCACCCACTCGTGACTATTCATCGCTCACCCGCTGCCAAAACAATAATTACTGCGCCACACAGAGTGACCCGAGTATAATTGGTATGCATGGTCAAACGCGCGGAAGTTATATGTCTTCATAAATCAACATAATAACACAATAACAATTCATTTGTAATATCGATAATACAATCAAGTAGCAAATACATGTGGTATAATACTTAATTTTAAATAAACCTTGTACATGTCAAAATTGACTGAACTCCAATCTTATGCCAAAATAAAACACATGCATGCACACTATATTCTCTGGTAAGCACATGTAAATCAATATCTAAAGACCACATCATACTTTAGCATTCTCAGCTTTAAAATGATATATAACTCATTGGATGTTCATAACTCGATGTACAAAGAGAAGAATGCACAGTCCCTCATAATGTTACTTGTTAAAGTTTAAAGTTTGCAGTCTATTGAAGCACTCTGACTTGCAAAGTGTTGTGCTAAGGTGACAAATGGAGGATTAGAACTCAATGAAAATTTCTATGAAGGGATTATCAGATTGTCCTAAAACTTGGCGTACTACATAGACATATCCTGTTTATCATAGTGCACAAGTATCAATGCAAGAACTTACTCCGGGAGATTTATGGGAGATTAAAATGAGACAAGTATTCAGGGTCGTGAAAAAGAAAAGTAATACAACAAAATCCAGAGAAGACACACATAAGTCTGATAAAAAGCTGGCAAAAATACCACTTCCAGATTGTTTGGTGCCTCCACATTTTAGATTACTTAGAAAAAAGTATACTCTTTCAGGAAAGGAAATACCCAAAACTAGAATTTGACCATGCATGCCAACCAAAACACATTGATTGATCTCTAACTGAAAATCACAGTGCGACTTTTGGGTGGTTTTGTGGTGCCTGGTCACATATATAAAAAAGAAAAAGATAAAAAAGAAGGAACCCCCCCAAAAAAAAAAAACCCCTTCCTTACCACACAGTATGCACATTACCCTACTATACCCCTATATACATGAATACATACATTACATTACAGTACCAGATCAAACAGACAGAATGATAATAGAAAAAAAAGTAGGGAAGAGGGTACATCACATGAATACATACATTGCATTATATTATAGCACCACATGAAACAGATAGAATTATAATAGCAGCGAGTGAAGATAGCAGCGATTGCGCTCACACGACAAATAGTCACAAGCGCGGTGGGTGGTCTACCGCAAAGCGTCGATGCTTTGTCGCTGGATCCTGAGATTTACTCCTGCTAAACTCGCTGCAAGAATAGTTTGGAAACTCGCTTCTATCTCGTGACTATCTGCGTTCAGACAGCGTTTGGTCTCGACACTATCTGGTCTTCACCAAAATAGCATCGACACCTCGATAGCATCGATGCTATCGCTCTACGTGTGAACGTACCTAATATAATGCAATGTATGTATTCATGTGATGTACCCTCTTCCCTACTTTTTTTTCTATTATCATTCTGTCTGTTTCATCTGGTACTGTAATGTAATGTATGTATTCATGTGATGTATATAGGGGTAAGTAGGCTAATGTGTATACTGTGTGGTAAGGAAGGGTGGTTTTTTTTTTTTTTTGGGGGGGGGGGGGGGTTCCTTCTTTTTATCTTTTTCTTTTTTATATATGTGACCAGGCACCACAAAACCACCCAAAAGTCGCACTTTGTGATTTTCAGTAAGAGCTCAATCAATGTGTTTTGGTTGGCATGCATGGTCAAATTTTAGTTTTGGGTATTTCCTGAAAGAGTATACTTTTTTCTAAGTAATCTAAAAATGTGGAGGCACCAAACAATCTAGAAGTGGTATTTTTGACAGTTTTTTATCAGACTTATGTGTGTCTTCTCTGGATTTTGTTGTATTACTTTTCTTTTTCACGACCCTGAATACTTGCCTAATTTTAATCTCCCATAAATCTCCCGGAGTAAGTTCTTGCATTGATACTTGTGCACTATGATAAACAGGATATGTCTAAGTAGTATGCCAAGTTTTAGGACAATCTGATAATCCCTTCATAGAAATTTTCATTGAGTTCTAATCCTCCTTTTGTCACCTTAGCACAATACTTTGCAAGTCAGAGTGCTTCAATAGACTGCAAACTTTAAACCCTTATTAAGAAGTAACATTATGAGGGACTGTGCATTCTTCTCTTTGTACATTGAGTTATGAACATCCAATGAGTTATATATCATTTTAAAGCTAAGAATATGCTCTTTCAGAATCAGACCTTAACTAAAATATGATGTGGTATTTATATATGTGACCCGACGACTCAAAACCATTTTTTTGGTTTTATACATTTTCTGAAAGTAGAGTATCTCAGCTTCCAAATGGTATATCACTTGCCTAATTTACTCAATGATAACACCTTTAAATATCACATTTAGAATCAGTATGTAACCAGCAATCAATAACTCCTATTCAGAGAAAATGGCCATTTAAGTTCGGAACAAAAGAGTGCTAAACCTTCGCTCTCTGTGTGCGCCCAAGTAAAACTGGGTATTCAAATGGCCATAGCAACCGGTATGAAGGGATTATCAGATTAGGCTGAATTTTAGGAAGCTGCTCCAGGAGGACGTATTCATTACTCGCTCCAAAAATCAATTTAATACCTTTATAGGTGAAGTAGTAACTAGGCATTGAATGAAAGTATTACAAAAGCTCTCCAAACATCCATTAGCTGGACAGGTAAAAAAAAGGAGTCATTTTAAAATGCCCCGAAAACATATTTCTAAGTCAAATTACGACTCACAAACTTGAGACATGATCAAAAAAAGAAAATTGACTGATTCACGCAAATTTACTATTTTATTAATAATTTCTTGGTACTGCAAAATTTCAATATGGCACGAAAAAGAGACATGATAACGAAGCTTTTCGACCTGCACTCATCAGGTTATCACGCAGGTATATAACAAATTACTTGAAGTCTGCTATATATTATAATCGGTGAACCCGGACGCAACCTAGACGCCGTAATTTCAGAACAATCGCAAAGCTTGGACGAACTCCTTTTGTCTGCACAGAAGAGGTTCATGCGATTGAATGTAAGCAGCTTCCAGAAAGCGTAAATGCGCTGAGCTTCTGGCCCGGGACATAATTGAGAATTGACATCTGTGCTTCTTATCTGTATCATGGCGACTTAGACTCACCACCTGTTCCTGAGCCCGTATTCATTGATCTCATGAACTTGGCCACTCGCGCGGTTGAGTTTAGTTTCAATGATACGATGTATTCACAGATAGATGGTGTGGCTATGGGATCCCCATTAGGCCCCGCGCTTGCTAACATTTTTGTTGGCTTCCATGAAATGCGCTTGCTACAGAACGCCACCGATCTTAATATAGTCCCACATGTGTATTGTCGGTATGTTGATGATACGTTTGCAATTTTTGATAACCGCGCAGCGTGTGAGGCTTTCCTTACACAACTGAACCGGCTCCATCCCGCGCTAAAATTCACATGTGAAATTGAACTGTCCAATGCGCTCCCATTTCTCGACGTTCTCGTGGAGAGAAGTGATGGGACATTCATCACTTCCGTCTACCGTAAGCCCACATTCACCGGGCAATACACGAGATGGGACTCGTACAGTGCAACTTCATACAAGATTGGGCTCATTAGAAACTTAGTGTGCCGCGCCCTTAGGATTTGCTCTGCGTGCAAATTAGCTCCCGAAGTCGCGAAAATCAAAACTATTCTCCTTGACAATGGTTACCCTGAGCATGTTATATCTCGCACCATAACACGGACGCTGGAGGCACAATCCAAATCTGACACCAGATTTGGAACTGCCAAATGCCCCGTGTACCTCAAACTACCCTGGAGGGGTAAGGTATCTGACAAATACGCCAGTCAGATCAAACACGCAGTGTCACGTTGCTATTACGCGGTTTCGACACGCATTGTGTTTTCTACACACAGGATGCTACTGTCAACTAGCAAGGATGTACTACCCACCCCCCACTTGAGTAATGTTATTTACCAATTTCAGTGCCGGTGCGATGCCAGGTACGTGGGCCGTACTTCTCAGCGGTTGGCTGATCGCATTAAACAACACATCCCCTCGACTATTCGGAACCGTACAACCAATCAGCGCACGCAGCCCGTCCGTGCCTGCAAATCTGAAATGCACGCTAACGGACCAAAGATAGCCAAATGCGATTCAGCGATTGGTCTCCACTTGCTGAACAATCCAGCTTGCGCACAAAGCTATGCCGACGATCAATTCTCAATTATGTCCCGGGCCAGAAGCTCAGCGCATTTACGCTTTCTGGAAGCTGCTTACATTCAATCGCATGAACCTCTTCTGTGCAGACAAAAGGAGTTCGTCCAAGCTTTGCGATTGTTCTGAAATTACGGCGTCTAGGTTGCGTCCGGGTTCACCGAGTATAATATAGTTGATTTCAAGTAATTTGTTATATACCTGCGTGATAACCTGATGAGTGCAGGTCGAAAAGCTTCGTTATCATGTCTCTTTTTCGTGCCATATTGATATTTTATTAATCTGATAATCCCTTCATACTGGTTGCTATGGCCATTTGAATACCCAATTTCACTTGGACGCACACAGAGAGCGAAGGTTTAGCACTCTTTTGTTCCGAACTTAAATGGCCATTTTCTCTGAATAGGAGTTATTGATTGCTTGTTACATACCAATTCTAAATGTGATATCTAAAGGTGTTATCATTGAGTAAACTAGGCAAGTGATATACCATTGGAAAGTTGAGAATTTCTAGTTTCAGAAAATGTTTAAAACAAAAAAAAAACAAAAAATTTGGCGACTTATTGTAGGTTTTGAGGCGTTGGGTCACATGTCATAATGGACTGCCTTGTCAGATAATATATTTCCATTGTATCATAATATACCTCAAATATGAAATACCTTTGCAAATCAACATCTATCCTCTGGATGCTATTAAATCAAATACATCTTTTCAATTTCTTAACTGTTTTCAATCCTTTATCAAATTCCTGTTTTGTTACTTTCCTGTTCATAAAATTTCTCTTGGAAAGAAAAAAAATGAACAATTAAGATCCAGCCAAATCAAACTTGACAAATATATTACAATAACAAACTTACAAATTCTATTCATTTGTTAACAAACTGAATAAAAGTTTAAGATGAAACTGACTTTCAAAATCTAACGTGGCAAATACAATTGTCAACAATTTCTTTATTTGTATAAGGTAAGCAGAGCTATCTCGTTTTCTAATCAAAATCTCAAAATATAGAAATTCAAACTTGCACTAAAAGTACTTTTTTCCCATTTCATAAATAAGGCTGAAAGTAAATTTTAATCAAGGATAACAAATTAGGCTGAAAGTAAATTTTAGTCAAGGATAACAAATTAGGCTGAGAATCAAAATCGTAATTTTCTTCACCTTACTCCCATATTCCAAAAAAACTAGACCAGCTAAATACTAAACCAGCTAAAAATTTCCAAAATCAAACTAATTCAATAAATCAGTCTAATTATGACTAATTATTCAAATAATAAATCCCTGAGCAATTATACTGGAAGACCAGTTACTGCCGAAGTCGGCAAACGATACGGATTACGATTCCTTCCACGTGTAAGCCTTGTGGAACGTCTACCTTGTCTAGTCTCTAGAGGTTCAGAGTCATTACTGGTTAAATATAACCACATGGGTACATCATCATCACTATCTGTATCATCGGTATCATCAAGACGATTCGGTTCCAACCCATTGTCTAAATTTCTATCGATATTATTAGGTATTGGAAATATATCAATGGACTCTCCTAACTGACGGGGATCAATTATCAATCGTCGTCTATTCACCCACTTTAATTTACCACCGAAAACTGGCCTTATCTGAAGAACATCACTCTCCTCATTTTTTGCGACGATTACATAGGGAGAATCCTCATATTTGCTCTGCAACTTGTGACGCTCTGAAAGAGCATCACGGCGCAGTAACACTATCCCCTACTTTCAAAATAGGAACCTCTCTAACCTTCTGTCTCTGTTCCTCTTTCAGTGCAGCAGCTCTTTGCCGATCTACTACAATCTGATAAGCTCTTTCCATGAGCTTTTTCTGATTTTCCACATAATCATCACTCCAGGATAGCTTTGATCTACTCAACAGTTGATCAATAGGCAACTGAGGACCTCGGCCAAACATCAGAAAATAGGGAGAGACTCTAGTGACACGATGAGGAGTAGTATTATACATGAATACTATGTGCTTAATCAACTCTGGCCAACGCCTTCTCTCTTTAGGATCCACCGATCTCAACAGCCCACACAGAGTTTGATTAAATCTCTCACATTGTCCATTACCCTGTGGGTAATAAGCAGTAGTGCGGGACTTCTCGATGTTATATAATTGACATAATTCTGCAACGAGAACGTTCTCAAATGATCTCCCCTGATCCGAATGGATTCTACCTGGGATTCCATAATGGACAAACCACTCATCTCTTAAAACCTTTGCTACAGTCTTTGCAGATTGATCATGACAAGGAATTGCTTGAGCATACTTACTGAACACATCAGTAAGTACCAAAACATCTTCATAACCTTGCTGTCCCTTGTCCAACTTCAAAAAGTCCATCGCCAACACCTCTTGGGGTTGAAATGCTACTAAATATCGAGGAGGAAGGCGGATAGTAGGAAGGGGTGGTTTCGATGTGACACACCTATAGCATCTCTTCACATACTCCTTCACAGTTGTAGACATACCGGGCCAAAAACACCTCTCCTTCAAAAGGTTCAATGTACGTTCTACCCCTTGATGACCCCACTGATCATGTGTGAGTTCCAACACAGTCTTCTTCAAGACTTCTGGAACTAGCAGCTGTAGGACTTTACCATGGATAGAATCATCTACTTCCCGATAAAGAACATTAGCATACTCCACGTACTGGTGCCATTCTCTCAACCAACCTCTAACAAGGTCAGACAGTTTCGGATCAATGAATTGACCCGGTTCCCAACCTTTCTTCTTCAAATATCTTACTTCCTTGAGTATAGGATCATTAGCTTGGAGATTCGCTAAGTCTTCAAAACTGTAAGAAGGCAACATCATAGGAACACATCTATCTTCTTTGTCATTCATCTCACTAACACTGTTATTCTCTTGAGATAAAAGCATTGGGGTAGTGTTTGTTACTTCATTTATCATTACAGAAACCTCATCTCTACTCGCTGGTCGTCTACTAAGTGCATCTGCTACTTTATTCGAAGAGCCAGGACGATATTTTACCTCAATATCGTATGGGGCTAGCTGCGCCACCCATCTACTCTCTGTGGCTCCCAATTTTGAATTTTTCAAGTGTACCAGAGGGTTGTGGTCTGTGAAGACTTCACAGTGTTGACCCTGAATATACGAACCAAATTTGTCCACCACAGCCCATTTAAGGGCGAGTAACTCTAACTTGAAGCTTGAAAGCCCAGCATAATTCTTCTCTGACCCTCTTATGGGGTGTTGCAAGAAAGTTGCGATTGATTGCAAGTTGCAACTGATCGGTTCTGACCAATCAAAATCATTGTTGCAAGCGCATCTTCTTGAATGGGCAGACCCTGAACCATTCAGAATGGTTGGGTCTAATTTGCTTTACAATTTGCAATTGATTGCAACTATATTGCAACACCCCATTAGAGTTCTACTCGCGAACGCAAAAGTGCGAGGTTTCCCTTTTTCATCCCTTTGAGACAGGCAAGCACCTAAAACTAGACCCAAACGGTCTACATGCTCTTCCAGATTGCTAGAGAAAACAATGATGTCATCTAACTATAGAATGACTTCTGTCAAATTGAGGTCTCCAAGGACATACTCCATTGTCCTTTGAAATGTACTGGGACTATTGCACAAACCTTGGGGCATGCGAAGGAATTCAAAAAGTCCCCATGGAACCCGGAACGCTGTCTTCTGAATTGAATCTGGGTGCATGATTACTTGGAAGTACCTGTGGGCAAGATCCAAAGTGGAAAAAAGACAAAGCCTCCGAAGCTTCATCAATCCGCGGAAGAGGAAACGAGTCTTTCACAGTTCTAGAATTTAACAATCTATAGTCTATGCATAAACGTAGAGATCCATCCTTCTTCTTCACTATGACTATGGGAATGGCATAAGGGATCTTTGATTGCCTAATTATTCCTTAATCCAACAATTCTTGCAACATTTGTTTGACTTCACCTACTTGAGCTGGTGGCAAACGTCGATATGGCAACCTTATGGGAGAACCTTCTACAACCTTTATTTCGTGAGGAACCACAATGCATTCCCCCAAATCGAACGAACCCTCAGAAAATGTATCTTTATGCTTAACCAACAATTCAACAATCTTCTCTTCTTCAACCACTGACAAACCTTCCTCTTCACAAAACTTCACTCCTTTTGGAAGATCTGCACCATCTCTGCTATCTACATTATTGACATCCTCCCTAATACTGTGGGTCTTATCAGTAATAACATAATATGAAGAGTTTTCTTGCAAAAGGCCCTAAATCCACTTTACCTACTTCTTAGTAAATTGAGATTTTTTGTTTCACACAGTTCTATGATTTCATTCAAGAAGATCTTCATGTATGTTTAAGAGACATCACCACAAGTAACAATAATCACAGTTTTAAAAATCCTGCGACCGTCAGATATTTTATATAATTTTTTATATTTATTATTTTTTTGGATTTAGGGCCTTTTGCAAGAAAAGTGGGATTTAGGGCCTTTTGCAAGAAAAGTCTTGAATGATAATAGTAATTTACACACCAAAAATCCACAGCCCTTGTTCACCTAACCTCTTGTGCTGCTCCACCTGTCTATGTTCAATGGGTTATAATAAACCTTGCCTGATATAGCAACATTATAAAATCAATCAAAATTTAAACTTTGAAAGATAATTGGGGTGACTTATCGAAAATCATCTGACCTTAAAAATAAAGCACACTTGCTCTAGATAACTGCATAAAATACTTGCTTTGCTCGGATAAACCTTGCCTGATATAGCAACATTTTCAAGTCGATTCCAAAGATAATTTGTATTGTCTACTGACAGTAGCCAGTCATTATCTGCCCTTAATAAAGCATATTTGCTCAAAATAAAAGTAATATCTACTGTTTCCAGAGTAGAATGCATCATCATAATCAACATCACATCGCGTAACCAATACCATCATTATCACCCGTATAATTGACATCGTCATCACACCATTACCATCATCAGAACATTCAGCATCACACCATCATACACATGAATGAAATCAGCATCAACATCATCATAACCAACATCATCATTGTTGTTATCATCATCATCACTGCCATTATCACCACCATCATAACCATCACCATCATCATCGTCATTATGGAGATTGTAAATACCTTTATCGCCATTTTCATTGCCACCACTGGTATCATTATCTCTATCACCATTTCTACCATCATCACATTTATCACTGACATCATCAACATCACCATCACTAACAGTACCATCATCACCATCATCTTTGTCATGGCTGTATTATTCATGTCATTAGAGTTAACAGCACCTGCTGAACCTTTTTCAATATCACACCATCCTCATTTCATCTACTCATGTACATCCAATAAGATTTCATTTCATTTCATTTTTCTTTTTTTTTCTGGGAGAGTTGTTTATATTTGCTAGCTACATTGTTGTAGTAATTTTCAAGATCTTGATAAACTAAGGAATTTTGTGTATTTAATTCCCATAAAAAATGTCAAAAAGCTGGAAAGATTCTCACAGAGTCTCTGGATATATGGTTGTGTGGAGGCGCGTGATTGGTCATTCATGCCAAAAACCTATTCTCTTAGCCAATCAGGATGCAGGATAGATGAATGGATATAGGGCTTTTTGCAAGAAAAGTGTTTTGGATTTAGGGCCTTTTGAAAGAAAACATAATTTTCATCTCATTTTTTAACAAACTTCCTGAAACTTTTAGAAGTTGAAATATAGCCAGTTTGATGCACATGGTGAATGTCTATTAAGGCATATAAAAAAGTGCCATATGATAAAAAATGGATTTAGGGCCTTTTGCAAGTAAGCTCTTCATATACTGCCACCAACAAACTACCCCCTTCCTGTGATTCTACATAGACCTCCTATTTCCTATTAACTGACTGTGCCTCTGCTACTGGCGTGTGAGGGGGGATTCGCACTTCGTGCTCAGAACTATTCTGCACCAACAACTCAACAGAATCTCCCTTAATGCTTTGGGAACCTTCCACAGTACAAAGTGTAGGATTAAATCTACTCAATGTATCCTTCACCAATACATCAGCATTAGTAACACCTGACTGAACCGTACAAACTACTCTTCCAACGGACAAGGGTGGTGTTGTATTCATTGATTGTTTAAATTCCAATCTTGGTTATTTCCATTGCACTTCATTTGACCCTAATGTGATACTCATGTGCGCGTGATCTACATTCCTTTGATGTAAACATGTATACTTTCCCACCAATGCCATAATGTATTGTGTCAGTGTAGGTAATACACACAACAGTTAATGTGAACGAGAAGCAGCTAATAAAGGACACTTGTTATTTGGTCACCGTCAAGCCAAGTCAACTTGTCATGTTTCTCTGCCTCCCTCTCCAATACACAATAAATGGCGAGGCAGCTGACAACCAGGCTTTGTCGATCGAACAGTCTAATGCTTCACCCTCTCCAGCAGTGCATACCATTCGAGCCAGACGGCCCCCAACCCAGCCGCCAGCAGTTCGGCCAAATCGTCCCGGTCACAGACTTCTCGACACTCCGGTTGTTCCACTCCAGCCCCTGGGCGGGGGTATCAAAAGTCTGAGAAGGAAAAGTGTTGTGGTAATTGTGGACTCGAGGGTCATCGTGCACGTGACTCCCAATGCCCAGCTCCAGGACCAGACTGTAGGAAGTGCCACAAAAAGGGACATTATGCTCGAGTTTGCCGTAGCTCCAACGTTCACCATATCACTGAAGATGGTGATTTCCAGCCTCCTTACCAGGAGCGGGGTTCCCCAGACACGAGTGATGGACATGATTATGAGGAATATTTATTCACCGTCGGACATTCACGGCCTCAGACTCGTGTTCGAGTAGCAGATGTCGACATCGACATGCTGATTGATTCGGGAGCATCAGTGAACATTATTGATTCGTCGACACATGACTGGATGAGAGGCCAGTGTCCAGCCGCCAGTGAACTCAGATTGACCCCCACCCACGTTCGACTTTTCCCCTATGGAGCCACATCTCCTCTCCCAGTGAAGGGGGAATTCAGAGCTACTGTATCCTGTTCGACTGGCACTTCAACGACAGCCCGATTCATAGTAGTTGCTGGAAAGAGTGGCTGTCTTCTCAGCAGAGCGACATCGATACTCCTTGGACTCATTCGTATCGAAAGTGCCGAGCCAGTTAATCATGTTCATATGGACACTAACCCTTCCAACTACGCTGATGAGATCAAGACTAAATATCCAGCTGTGTTTAACGGTTTTGGTAAGCTTAAGGGGTACAAAGTCCATGCCCACATTGACCCCGAAGTAAAGCCTGTCGCTCAGCCTCCACGGCGAATCCCGTTCCACCTCAGACACAAGGTGGAAGCGAAGTTACAGGAACTCATTGATAAAGACATCATCGAGCCAGTGTCGGGACCTACATCATGGGCCAGTCCGCTAGTCGTCGTCCCTAAGCCCAATGGTGAAGTTAGAGTCTGTATCGATATGAGGAGGGCTAATGCAGCTGTTCTTCGTGAGAGGCACCCCATCCCCACCTTAGAGGAAACCCTTGAGGCCCTCAACGGAGCATCAGTATTCAGTAAACTTGACTTCAGATGGGGATATCACCAGGTTGCGATCGACGAGGACTCGAGAGACATTACAAAATTCGTCACTCATAAGGGCGTAATGAGATATAAACGCCTCATCTTTGGTCTGTCTTCGGCATCAGAGGTCTACCAATACGCAATCCAGCAAGCGCTTCCATGTCTTGAAGGCGTTAGGAATATATCTGATGACATCATCGTCTTCGCGGACAACACCAGTGAGCATGACCGAAGGTTAGCGAGAGTATTGGAGAGACTGGAAGACAGAAACTTAACGGTGAACGCGGAGAAGTGCGTCTTCCGAGCAGAGAGCCTGTCATTCTTCGGATTCACTATCGGCAAGAATGGCCTCGCCCCAGACGCGAAGAAGGAAGAAGCGATAAAGAATGCTCGGAAACCAACGACGCCAAGTGAAGTTCGCTCTTTCTTGGGATTGGTCAATTACTGTGGCCGACTCATCCAGAATCTCGGGACGACCACCGAGCCGCTTAGAGAATTGACGCGTGGTGATGTGCTATGGTCATGGGGTCCACGACAGGAGGAGCACCAACAGAGCTTCGAGTGGATGCAAGTCTCTTCGGACTGGGAGCTATATCTGATCGGAGCGGAGTTCGATCTCCTTACAGACCACAAGCCGTTGGAAGTAATCTACAGTCCTCGCGGTAAACCTCATGCCCGTATTGAGAGATGGGCATTACGCCTACAGCAGTACAGGTTCAAGATTCGACACATGTCTGGGAAGACAAACCCAGCAGATGTACTTTCGCGTCTGCCGCTTAGTAACCAGCCACAAGGAGATCTTCATAACATCGCTGAAGAGTATGTTGAAGCGATTGTCGCATACGCGGTACCCCGTGCTCTATCTCGCGAGGAAATTAAGCAAGCCTCCCAGGATGACCCGGAAATTAAGTGTGTCATCGAAGCAATTCGCTCAGGCAAGTGGCCTGATGACAAGCGACTTAGTGTGTATCGTAATGTCGCGAATGAGCTCACATCGACAGATGGAATTCTAGTGCGTGGAACCAGAATTGTGATCCCAAATGAGCTAAGAAAGCGTACCCTAGATATCGCTCACGAATCGCATCAAGGCATTGTCCGTCTAAAGCAGATCTTGCGTACCAAAGTGTGGTGGCCACATATCGATGAGCAAGCTGAACACCTTGTGAAAGAGTGTAGAATCTGCCAAGCAGAAATGCCTACCCCTCCACCAGTGCCTCTTTGCCCTTCCGCAATGCCCAGCTCCCCATGGAGCCGTGTACATGTTGATTTGTGTGGACCTCTCCCCACAGGAGAGACCTTGCTTGTTGTAATTGATGCAGCCACTCGATGGCCAGAAGTGGAGATTTTGCGATCAACGACAGCAACAACGATCATCTCGCGACTAAACCGCATCTTCGCGCAACACGGTTACCCAGACGAAGTCGTTTCAGATAATGGTTCACAATTCACCTCACGCGAATTCGCAGACTACATGAAGTCTACAGGCATCGAGCATAGACGCGTTACTCCTTACCATCCGCAAGCAAACGCAGAAGTTGAACGATTCAACGCGACACTCATGAAAGCCATCCGGACAGCGAGAAACAGTGGTCGTGATTGGCATCAAGCGATCTACAATTTCTTGCTTACATATCGCTCAACACCACATCCAGCCACAAAATCAACCCCAGCGAAGCTTCTGTACAATCGCGAAATACGCAACAAGCTACCTTCGCTACCACGCCCAAGTCCGCGAAAAGCATTCGCAAAAGCACGACGCCATGATAGAAAGTACAAAGCACACATGAAATCCTATCATGATGGGAGGAAGAGATTCCAGAAGCGGAATATCTGTCAGGGAGATCATGTGTTAATCATGCAGAAGAAAAGTGATAAGTTCTCTAGTAGATATGATCCAAGCCCTTGGCTTGTTACAGCTGTCAAAGGAGGAAGTGTAAAGCTAAAACGCGGAAATGAACACACCATGCGCTATATGTCCCAAGTCCGGAAAGTACCATATTCGCAACGCGACTATGATCTCCAGAATGATCTCGACGATGACTTCGCACAACACGATCGCGAACAGCGTAATGATAGCCCGCATGAGCTACGCAGATCACAGCGAAATACATGCCCACCAGACAGACTCTCATACCATCACTCAGGAGTTATTATGTAATTGATTTATCTGGAAGAGAGCTTGAGACAATTACACAGTGAACATTAATCCATATCATAACTTTGAACTGGAACACTAAATGAATACATTGCAAAAGACTCAGTGAAAGAATGAACTGAACTTTCAAATGTTTTATTTTTATGCCATTACATATTCCATGCTCATTGATTTGTCAAATAAATCTTTATATCACTTTATAACATTTCCAGTTCTATGACGTTCAGACACTTTATATTGTGTGTTGATCTGTAAATGCCAGTATATTTCATATTCACTTTTATATGAATTTTGCCAACAACTTCGCATATTCGCTATACCACTATTTTTACTTTATTGGTTCCTTTAATACATGAAGTCAGAGCAGTGTCGTTTATTTGCTTTGGTTGAAAACAAAAACTACAGTGTTAGAAGACAGTACTTGTACAGTGTTATTGGCTATTTAAGAGTAAGGAGTACTCATCATTTATTTCATTAGGTCAATTCGAATATCTAATCTCCGCTAGTCCGCTAGTCGTCGTCCCTAAGCCAAATGGTGAAGTTAGAGTCTGTATCGATATGAGGAGGGCTAATGCAGCTGTTCTTCGTGAGAGGCACCCCATCCCCACCTTAGAGGAAACCCTTGAGGCCCTCAACGGAGCATCAGTATTCAGTAAACTTGACCTCAGATGGGGATATCACCAGGTTGAGATCGACGAGGACTCGAGAGACATTACAACATTCGTCACTCATCAGTCTTCGGCATCAGAGGTCTACCAATACGCAATCCAGCAAGCGCTTTCAGGTCTTGAAGGCGTTAGGAATATATCTGATGACATCATCGTCTTCGCGGACAACACCAGTGAGCATGACCGAAGGTTAGCGAGAGTATTGGAGAGACTGGAAGACAGAAACTTAACGCTGAACGCGGAGAAGTGCGTCTTCCGAGCAGAGAGCCTGTCATTCTTCGGCTTCACTATCGGCAAGAATGGCATCGCCCCAGACGCGAAGAAGGTAGAAGCGATAAAGAATGCTCGGAAACCAACGACGCCAAGTGAAGTTCGCTCTTTCTTGGGATTGGTCAATTACTGTGGCCGATTCATCCAGAATCTCGCGACGACCACCGAGCCGCTTGTAGCGGCTAGCAGTACTTGTACAGTGTTATTGGCTATTTAAGAGTAAGGAGTACTCTCCATTTATTTCATTAGGTCAATTCGAATATCTAATCTGTGTACTTTGAACATACAGAATGCCAGGATATTTTATTAGTTGTAACATGATTGATTTATGTGTAAAAATTGATATAATGTTGATCCTCATGATTATTGGTCAATGTCTAACAAGTATGAGTCAGAAAATTGTAATAAATTATTTACATTTTTCGTATTTCTGTTGTTTCTGCTTTCTAAGAGTGACACATTTGAACAGTCCAGAGCCAAGATTATTTCATATGAATGAAATTACAAGCTATGTCTGAAAATATGTTTTCATCAGAGGTTTTCATGAAATTTGTTTAATCTCATATAATGAAAAAAAAAAATTAAAAAAAATAACTTTTTTATCCGAGACGGAAAGGGATGTTGTATTCATTGATTGCTTACATTCCAATCTTGGTTATTTCCATTGCACTTCATTTGACCCTAATGTGATACTCCTGTGCGCGCGATCTACATTCCTTTGATGTAAACATGTATACTTTCCCACCAATGCCATAATGTATTATGTCAGTGTAAGTAATACACACAACAGTTAATGTGAACGAGAAGCAGCTAATAAAGGACACTTGTTATTTGGTCACCGTCAAGCCAAGTCAACTTGTCATGTTTCCTCTCTCTGCCTCCCTCTCCAATACACAATAGGTGGAAGAACTTCCTCAGAGCTCACACTAATATGGGTATGGTAACCAGCCAAATCTTCTCCACAGTCTTCACCTTTATTCGGTTAAAATGATCGAGATAAAATCAACTTCTTAATCTCGGAAGGCAATCGATGAAGAATATTACAACCCAACAAGATGGGATGTTCACGCCGAACAGAACGACGAACCTCATCGTGTGTCACAAGGAAGCTACCCATTAAATCATGACCTTCGATAGTTATTGGTACTTCTACATATCCTTCAACAGGGACTTCAACATCACCTACCCCTACTACGCTTACAAACAAACCATCAAGCTGCTGTAGACCACCATCTAAATCTTTAAGTTTGGAATGAAATACCGATGAAGGGGTTATGGAAGTCATCGCCCCCGTGTCAAACACGCAATCGAGTTCAACATCTTTGAACTGGATCTTACCTCTAGGGCTCTGAGAAATTAACTTCTACTACTACTCTTAACTACTACTCTTAACATTGCCTACATCACTCACCCTAACACTTGGACTATCTACTGGAACATTAGGGGACTGTGGGCTAGATGTTACCATCTGTGGACAATTCTTACTAATATGCCCTCTACCCTTGCATTTATAACACAAAGTAGGCTCGGTGCATCTGGGACGAATGTGCCCTTTCTTTCCACAGTTGTAACATACTATATTATCGGGTGGAACTTTAGGGATACCACCGGATTTGTGAGTTGTCTTCAAACTCTCTACTGAATCAGCCAAAACTGCCACCTGTTTGCATAACTGTTTTAAATGACCTCTAAGTTCACCAAGTTCCTTATTGTCAACAACTGAATCTTGACTACATGAGGTTACTCCTATCACAGGGTCTTCCATCCTCACTTCCTTTACCCCAACCTTTCGACTAGACTCTTGGTCTCTGAACAGATCTAATGCCTCTGTACGCATATCCATAAAAGTCTTACTTTTCATAGCCAATTCAATCCTACGTAACTCTCGCCTCACCCATGCCTCTCTTGCACCTCTAACGAATCCTTCTTTCAAAGAAGTGTCACGCAATGCATGTAATGCCATCTTTTCTGCTTCGGAAGGAGCAACCTGCTCCATGCGAGAATAGTACCTCATTAAATTTCTACTGAAGTCAGCTAGTGACTCACCATCCTTCTGAATACAAGAGTGAAAACTAGCACTTAAGGTTTGAAGGGATTCTACTGGACAAAATTGGGACTTAAGTATAAGAACCAACTCATCATAATCCTCTCTGATTCATCACGACAAAGAATCTCCTCTTTCGCTATCCCACCTAGATGATCAACTAATGCCTGTGCTTTGGACTTTCCACTCAACCTGTAACAATTACTATAAGACTCAAACTCATCTAACCATTCCTTTAGTGAAGGGTCTCCAGGAGACTTAGGTGGACCTCTGAATTTCTGTAATTTTACTTTAGGCAATTGTGGGGTATGTTGTACACTCAATCCCTTCAAAACACTAGTTAAAGTTTGCAACATCTCTGTCATATTTTCTTCTGCCATCTTGAACAATCTTATGCTGCCTTCAATTATATAAAATCTATCTTAATCTCATCTCAAAAAAACTAACTCCACAGGAAAACATCCAGCCCAAGCCTTATATTAAGCAAAAATCGAACTCCACAAGAAAACATCCAGCGAAAGCCTGTACTAACAAAAATCTAATCCCTAACAAATTTCTGGCTTTAAAATGCCCCAACCTGTTATGTTTGGTGTTGTTGTATTACATATACAAGATAAGCCCCCTTTTCACGGAGTATCAGGATTTGATTCTCAGCCTAATCTATAGAAACTTCCTTCTAAGTACTTTCCATCATTAAATGAAACCATACAAGTAGCTCTGCTTTCAGCCATGGGCGTCGATCCGAACTTGAGCATGGGGGGGGGGGGGGGGGGGGGACACAATAGCTTGTCACCTTCCCAGTTACTTTAAAGGAGAATTAAGCCCTGATTACAAATTTACTTATATTGGAAGGTGTAATATATTCCTACTTATTGGCCTAAATCATTTTCTAATAAGATATCAGAAAAGGGTATAAATAAAGATATTCCAACACCCGGTATCGTCTCCTACTCATTTACATGGGGGATGCCATTTTCTTGCTGATTTGGAGTTGTACATGAACCATTGAGAAATGTTCCAGTCAGGAAGATATTTTGAATCCAAATCCTAAATTGATTTTAAAGTGGGTGTTTACATGTATTATTAAAATTAAATCTTTATAATGATACTTTTAAATTGTCTGGTTTTGCTTAACAAAAATCTATTTTCTTGGGTTTGCCAAACAGAGCAGAACATAATATATGCAGCATGCATTCTGACTTTTCAAGTCCATTATCCGAAAGCAGGTGAATGCATAGTTTGCCGCTATAGATGCTCAGGGAAGAAGCATCCATAAAATTTGAATTAATTTGCTCCGTCCCATACGTCCAGTATCGAGAAAATAGATATCGATTTTCAACAGAAATATATATTTATATCTATTCTATATTTTTAATCTCAAATGGGATTTTAATTTTGAAAAAGGCAATTGAGCATTTGGATTAAGAAAATCTTCTTGTACACATAAACAAAATGGCAGCCCCCATGTGCTGCTAGCAGACGATACATATTGCTAGCAGACGGTAAATTTTGCTCAGAAAAATTTATTTAGTATCGATCTCGTATATTTTGACGCGAAGCCATATAGTCTAACAAGTAGGAATAAATAACACCTTTGAACACTATCGTCTTTATTTTTGAGCGTAATTCTCCTTTAAAAGTGATACCTCGTTATATTGTTACACTCCCCCCCCCCCCTCTCTCTCTGTCTCTCTCTCTATAGTTATGCTCTTTCATGCTGTTTCGTTTCATTGGTGACCGGTTCATTGTCTATTTATCAGCATTACAAGCATTAATAATTCATGAGTAATTTTGATTACTTCTGGGGAACTTGATACCATTATTATTCTTTCCTTTCAAGTGCCTATTTTAAAGGCATTGTTTAACATTGTGTTCAGTTTAAAAAATCGAAGCTGCACGGTCCTAAGTGCTATCAGAATATTGATGGGGTGCAAAAACTGAGCTGTGAAAATATTATGCTTCAAAGTTATCATTTAGTGCTTCAAAATATGAAAACTTGAAATATCCTCTTCATAGACTACTCTGCTAGAATTATTCTCGAGAATAAATGCAATTTTCATAGATTTTATCTTGATAGTGAATGTGTTACCATCATTATTTTTGCATCCTTGGTTGTTTTTTCATTCATCTGATCATAATTAGACAGGTCAGGCAGCTCAGTTTTAGATTTTTTTTTAATTGATCAACTGCAATGTTAACCAGTGGCTTTAAGGGACCTATGTACAAATGCAAAGGCATGTTGACCTGTGTTGATCAGCAATACCCTAATCATCACTGATGTAGCCAATGAAATATCAAAATATGTGCCATATATTTTATAATAAGTTTTTCTATTCTTTTTCTTCAGATTACTTAGAAACGCCCTCAAAAAACTTCCAAACCAAGATTCTGCTCGTGACATCATCTGTCAATCACTACTTAATTATCATGCACTAGACACAAGACACTGGAATGCGTCCTCCCAAGAGGTGGCCATATTCCTACAAAAGCATTTGCCATGTTTGCACACAATACCAACCCAAATACATGTACTTGCAAGTTCAATGGAAGTTGCTATGCTTATAGGAAGTTCTACCAATTAACACGCAACAAAAGCCACTAATTTGCCACTGTTCTCAAACATGCAAATTATACTGTTTAGGGAAGGTGTATTCCAGTGTCTTTTGTCAATTGCATAGTTGATTAAGCAGTGATTGACAGATGATGTCACAAACAGAATCTTGGTTTGGAAGCTTTTTGTGGGCGTTTCTAAATAATCTGAAGAAAAATAACAGAAAAGTTATTATAAAATATATGGCACATAAAATATTTTGATATTTTATTGGCTACAAGTAATGATTAGGGTATTGCTGCTCAAAACAGGTCAACATACCTTTGCATTACATAGGTCCTTTAAGAAAGTATGATAATTATTTACACTTGAACAATTACAGTTCAGCTTTAATTTGTTTTCTTTACCCCAATTAAAGTTTGCATTGTTTTGTATTCTGTTCAATAACGACTTGAATATGATTGTATTTGTATAATTAAACATATATCAAACTCAAAACAAAATGCATTATCTCTCATATTTTATTAGGACTTCTAAAAATATATGACACATTATTAGACATTGGTCATCAAAACTTTGTTGAAATATGCAGTTGAAGGGGAAAGGCACCCCAATAGTTTTGAAAGAAAATCATTCCTGTTGATTGCTGAAGTGGCATTTACTAATTTCAACTACATAAATAAACACATAAATTCCTCCCATATTAAAGGGGAAGTCGAGACGATTTTTAAAATTTCACATCAGGTATAGTACATAAATCAAAAGTGTTACATACAGATTTGTGAAATTTATTGTGATCCTGCATGGAGCAGAAATACATGTATTATCAAAATCTAAAAGAGTAAACACTAAACAAGGATTATGACATAGAAGGTGCACAAATTCCGATAATGTGGCACTGTAATTCCATTACATAATACGACTTACTCAACAAGTTCACCTGTGCAGAATTTGTGCATGTGTTCCTCGATTGTTCTGCTTCCTTGAGCAGCTAAACATGCATTCTACTACACACTTGCTATGTCATCATACTTGTTCACTGTTATTTGTTATGAATTTTGGAAACATTCTTCTTCCTCATCCCAATTCCCAATTACTACAAATTATGAAACTCTGGACCCAGTATAACCAATTTAGAGATGTTCAGATGCAAAATTCAGAAAATCGTCTGGACTTCCCCTTTAACTGACAGAGTTGCAAAGCTAGTCTAGAGCCTTTCGTGGCTGACAGCTATGCATGCAATTACCTCATTACATCATGGGGAATTATCAAAGTCTACTAGTTTGATCATCTACAGTTTAACAAAGTCACTGTCCATCTGGCTGCAATAAAAAAAAATCAAAGATTGCTTTTGCCCTTAAAACTGCATGTAGTTTGCAATAAGTTACCGAACTGTTCACAAACTTTTATGCATACATGTATATAATGTATACATGCATAAAAGTTAGATAATTCTGAAATGCATGATGTAGTGAGGCATACCTCACTACATCATGTATTTAAGAATTCTCTGTATATCTGCTTGATGGGTGCCTAAGGATTTCTTGTGCTTTATTTATATCCCTTGAAAGGAATATTTACACATATATGTAAATTGAATGCACTATTTAATTATATGACTGCAGTATGCAATATAAATGCTGCAACATTGTTGTAATGCATGTCTTCTTCAGCTCTCTGTTTAAGGGTCTATGTTATTCACCACAAATACCCACGTGTACAGCATAACTTAATTAGGTAAGACAATTATGGGGAAATGTGTTTTCTGAGACACAAAGATCTCCCTGAATGTATTCACTTTTTCTCGTACATTAATTTGGGTGCTCTTGTGGTTTTGCTATATTGTTAATGCCTGGCAATCAGCACTCAATAAGACGTTTTGCTATATCGATATAGTAGGTTCAAATTTTTGCAATGGAAAATAATTATTTTAATAATGACAGTACATATTTAAAAGAAAAATTTGACCAAATATTTATAGGAAAGCTATGAATATGTTCATTAAAAAAACACTATCTGATTGAGACATACATGTATTGACAAATTTGAGTTTGTGGTGACATTTGCACACTGATGACTTGACTGCCAAATTCCCTTATTTTCTAAGGGTTGTTTTGTACATATGCATTTATATGAAAAATGAACATTTTAAAAACATAATATAAGTGACAAAGAATAGACTCGTATACGAAATAAAGGTTCATGAATATACACATTTATCAAAATACATTTGTTTTCTTGGGGGGGGGGGGATGGGTGGGGCTCTTTCTAAACGAAATTGATTGTCATTCTATCAACGTGCATGAATGCAAGAACACTGTCATGACTAATCTCAGAAAATATATTAGGAAAGATTTTTGACGGTAAAATGGGAATTTATGGTCCTTAGACTGACATCACAAACTTATGACAAAGTAACAAATCTGACTGACTTTAACTGAGAGTGAATTGTACCAATTCTGTCAAATATCCGATGAATTCACATATAATGATAATTATAATGGCTACTGTCTGATTCAAAAGCTTTAAATCTGTTTGCCACCCACAGTGGCCAAATTTGCTAGTTGAAGACTATATTAAAGTAGAACGTTAATGATTTTAAATATTGGCTTAATACTTATTATTGCATAGATGGCATAAATTAAACAAGGTTATCCAAATTCAACGCTTGGAAACATTTGAAGTAATGATTATTATCAATTATAAAACGGTAAAATACAGCCCCCGATATAGCAGCTGAAGAGCTCCTCGAACGCTGCTGAGATATGTGACGACACACCCTGGACCAGTCCTGTCTAAGCAGACGATGTCCCATAACATCTTACACATTTTTCAGAGCCTATTTTGTCATCTCCTCTTCACTTATTTCTCTTCCTTCACTAGCGTCAGTCTTAATGTTAGTCTGTTGCCTCACTCTTAAAGGGAAATTAACCTCAGCGTATGAATTAGCTTATTTTGAATGGTGTAGTATATGCCTCTTATTTGATACATGCAATTTCATGTAAAAACACAGGATATAGATATAAATCACTATTTTCCAGCCAAGTTATCGTCTGCTAGCAATAATAAGGGGGCTGCCATTACTTTATGTGTACACGAACATATTTTTCATCCCAAGTAAAATTTCCTTCATCGTTAACTTGTAATTGATTTTTAGAGGACAAATATATATTAGATAAAGTCACATATTCTGAAATGTAAGTTTAGTTTTATATATTTTTTAAAAGGTCTTAATTTGTTCATAAAAAATATACTTCATAAAAAATATACGTCAAGGACGGAGAATTGACGTCAAGGACGGAGACAATCGTAACAATACCAAAACAAAGCGAGGAATCTGCTTTACAGGATGGCTATTAGAACTCATGGGTCGTCAATTATCTAGGTCCATGGCCAATAACAATCGTAATACAATCAGAACAAAGCGACGTATCTGTTGTAAAGGTAGGCTATTATCAATGCATATGGTACCTAATGATCCGTGTCATGCACAAAATGGCAGCCTCCATGGAAAGACGTAGCAGACAATAGGTGCATCTAGAATATCACGTGGGGTTAATTGTCCTTTAACTTCGTGTATGGTATTATTTTGATGAAAAATGCAGCGTTAAAAAATAAAGGAATCAGTCACTTGTAAACAAAATAAGACGCCATTGTATTTTCAGCTGCTTGCACCGGGCCATGTTCGGCGTTTCAAGAGGGAACGAATACCATCCTGCTATTATTCGGAGGGCTTTTCAATTTGAAAGTGGGGTTTATTTCATTGATCATTGACCCTTCTCCTATGTATTTACAATCAAACGGTTTTAGCTATCAGAATCAGTTTCACTTTCCCTTTATAATGGTGTGAAATAAGGTCATGTTTAAATACACCAAACTCTTTATAATTTGATAAATAATTGCTTTGCAATTACGTTCATTCATTATAGGACGTCGTCTGCTTAAGCAGGATCGATCCCGAGTGTGACGACATCAAAACATCGCTATATTTCTGGCGAATCCTCGGATATTCCAGATGCTGAGAAGAGCTTTTATTTGTGTTGTTTTTATAATCACCAGATACGCAGTTGACATAAAACTTATACGATTGCCATCTGTAAGCTTCCCAGTTTCTAGTGATACATTAATTGCCATATTTGTGATTTTCTTTGAATATCTACTTTAAAGGCATTGGCTCACATTGTGTTCAGTTTTTAAAAATCTGAGCTGCTTGTCTATACATGTTATCAGAATATCTGATGGGATATCAAAATGAACCTGTGAAAAAATTATGCTTCAAGATTATCATTTAGTGCTTCAAAAAAGTGAAAACCGAAAGTATCACCCCATAGACTACTGCATGTGCCAGAATTATTATGAGACTCATAATAAATACAATGTTCATAAATATCTCGATAGTGAATGTGTTGCTATCATTATTTTTGCATCCTTGGTTGTTTTTTTCATCCATCTGAACATAATGAGACAGGTCAGGCAGTTCAGTTTTAGAATTTTTTAAATCGATCAACCACAATGTTAAACACTGGCTTTAATCATCAGTGATCGCAAGTACAATTATACAGTGCGTCCCAGAAAAAAGGAAACCCGTTTTGGTGATAGATATCTTGATAATGAAATAGGATTGGAAAAAAACAGCACTTTTAGTATGAAGTCTCTTCTTTTATGTGATACCAATACACGAATATTTGTTTATGCTTGACTGACTTAGAACAATTTTACCAGCTTAATGTAAGAATCGATTTGCACAGAATAGTGGTGTCAACGTCTTACCGCGATATAGATCGATCGCAATTCGCTGAAAGTTAGTATTACGTGACTTTACGTCGGTCCTTGGGCACTGATCTCTATGTAAAAATCTGGATAGAGCATTGGCTTGTTGAGGTGAAGCCGCTAGGCCGCCATGCTACCACTCCCATTTCTATAGCTGGAGATTGGAAAGGCCAATCACGTCGAAGCTGGTTCAATGGCTGTGCAGTGATGCGCAGCGTGCGCATTGTATTGGGAGTGGTTTAAATGGCCGCACTGTGGCTTCAGATGTTTGCACAGTGCGTATGGACCAATGCTCTATCCAGATTTTTACATAGAGATCAGTGTCCTTGGGTGAGAGAATGTATGCCGTCGTACAGTACACATAATAGAGCATATTAGGCATAGAGGGGTGAGCACGCGCGGCCAAACCCCCGCTCGCTCTGGATAGCTAGCGCTAGTATAAAGCTCGCCATATGTATGCATGTATATTATGCATGCCAATGCTGTTGGAGTGTACTGTTGGTCAATCCCGTCTCAATGTACTGCACTTGGCCCTATCGTCCGAAACTGAGAATGCACTGAAAAGTAAGGTACATGACATTTTTTGGCATTGCTAATTTTCTATGGAAATTTATATCTCCTTGACAAGGTATACACCATCACATGTCCCCCATTGGTCCCCCATCTTTTCTGACAAAACATGGGGGGGGGGGGGGGACATTTGATATGATGTCCCCCACCCCAAAAATCGTGGGGGGGGGGGGACGTGCCCCCCTGTCCCCCACCGATTAACGCCCATGCTTTCAGCCATCATTACAAGGTGCTGTGAAAGCAACTTAAAACTACGCTTAACTACGGCTGAATCTGGAACAAACATCTGTACCCCCAGTCAGATAAACTCCACGATGCTGCCCATCCTCAGTTAACTGTATTCGACATCTCTGGAACCAAAATCGGGAATCAACCTATGGATAAAATTGCCTTACCATGCCTTACCTTATTCCTATAGGAATAATGTTCTCTAATAGTCAGGCTTCTTACGGAAAGTTTTGTCACCGTTTTCACCGCGGCCAAAGTTAAAAAGGCCGATTAGCGGGATTTTCTCCCGGATCTTGTCATATCCATCGGCGACTCTAAGAAGTCGCCGTTCAGCGGGATTAGCGCGAGCTTTTGTTAAGAGACCCGCCCTGCGATTCCTTCAATTTCGCCGACTTCCTGTTCTTTATTTTTGTTCTGCCTTGAAGGAAGTTGTATATTTAGTGTTTTGAAAGAGCGCCACTTACGGTTTAAATGGTGACTCATTCTGCTTCATTTTGCTTCTTATTTTCTTGGAAAAGTACGAATGTATTGAAGTCTCCGTCAAAGTACCGTACGTATCAGTTGTCATAGTTTTCTGAGAAAAAAAATACCTAGGTTTGTGCCATGACAAAGTCGGCCCCTAACATTTAATTTTCCCACATCGAGCCCACCACAAAAATATATAGTAATGATAAACGACATAAAAATTAATACACGAATAAGTAAAGGACGGTGAATACATTCTTGCGCCGGACAACTATTCAAAATATTGCTTTATGTTCCAAACCCCCCCCCCCCCCCAAAAAAAAAAAAAAACTCAACTAATATAAAAAATCCAATCCCAAAATACATTGTTAGTTCCAAGCAATGCAATTATAAATTCACTTTCACATAGTTGTATGTAGCCGTCATGGCTGCGGATAAAAAAAATGAAATTGAAATATCAGAACGAAACACTTAATGTTCTCGAGTTTTCTGAATATAAATACAACTTTACTTTTGCATGGGTCGCGGAACCAGAACTGGGGACGGGGCTGGGGGCTGCAGCCCAAACCCTCCCCCCCCCCCCCCCCCCCCCCCCTTTTTTGAATAAACACGTTTCATAAAATGTATGAATTAGCTTAATATATTATCATTAATGAGTGAAATCAATCAGCCCACACACACACACACTTTCAAAAACGCCCCTGTGTTGAAAGAGTAGCCTTTCTTTCTTTTGGCTTTGCCCTATATTTTTAACGTTTTCGTTATATATGTCAACAACATCTATTGTGTAATTCGGAATAATATTAAGCACACTTTATATTCGAGCGCATGAATTAAAAGAATATTACTTAGTGCTTTGGGTATGGTGTTTACAAACCCGCATGATTGGGCAGTTATATAATGAGCGCTTTATTGAAATTAAAACATCGATGTGTTATGCGCAATGAAATCCAGCTTAAATTTCGTGTTTAATATTACACAAGTAAGTTTTTTTTTTTTTAAATATCGATCTCGATCAGCCGTCTGTCTTAAAAAGGAACTCCAAAATATGGGGAAAATGGGGAGTAAAGTGATTCGATAAGTCCGTTTGTTGTATTAAGAGGGATCGAGTAAAAGAGCGAGAGAGCGAGGTAATTTATTAAAATTATTAGAATTCCGGAAACGATGACAAACTTTTGTGATTGCGCCTGTCCCGGATTAAGGATAAGGTTGTTGACTTTGATATGTACGTCGTTAACCTTCATAAGGATCTTTTTCATCACCATGTTTGGTGAGATGCCCTGTCCCATAGGAAACTGTAAGTAACATTGATGTAGAAGATGGATGGCATAAGAGAGGGGGAGAGGGTGGAGTGATGTGGCAGTAAGAGAGAGAAAGACTAGGGGGACTGGGGCAGGGAAAGAAAGAGAGAGAGACTTTCAGGATGAAGGAGAAATTGACTCTGTCTCGGAGAAGTGACAGGAAGTCGTGAATGCTTTATAGGTCGATTCACATTTCACCCCCCCCCCCCTGTCACTATCCGAAATGAAGTTTGGGGTCAAAACTTCAAGGACACACAGAATTTGCAGGGGTCAACAATCATCACCAAAATCTAATCGATTCTTTCCTGTCCTATCCGAACATTCCATGAAAATTTGGTGCGAATCCGTTTCACCCGTTCTCTTGTACACTACACACACAAAAAAAACAAACAAACAAACAAACAAACATACGGAGCCCTTTACATAACCCTGCCGATTTCATCGGCGTGGGTAATCACTAATAAAAGATGATCATTTCCATTCACATGTGTTGTTGTAAAGAAACTCCATATGCACATGCAGACCTCGACCCCTATACCGATATGCATCTTTTGAATGCAAACAAGGAGATAAACCTTTATCCTTTTACAGCAGAAACTGGGAACTTCCCTCTCTTTATCCCAGTGAAATCCCCTTTCTTATTTACACAATATACTAACTGAATGTTTGTTTGCAAAGTTTCAAATTGCAGAACATAAAATTGTATCAATTTGTCGCAAATAACATTCAGATTTATTTTTATCAAAGGCATTCACTATGTTGCAAATTTGTTATATGATATCAATGAAAAGTCTTTTTTTCGGGGTATATGGGGTATTGATATTGAAAAGTTTTATTTCGTTTCTGGTACTTAAAGGATATTCAAATTCTCACTGATTACTGACTCAGCCCCTCATTTTTTTTTTATTCATTGAATGTGGAGTGGAATAAGAAAATTGTTGGACAGAAGATTTTCTTACCCTGAAATTGAACGTTGCAGTTACATCTATAGAAAATGTGAATGCCTTATTTCACCTTTGGCTTGTAAATCTCTATTGTATAAGAAGATCAAGGGAAGCGAGCATTCGTGTATTATATTGTGTCAATAGAGCCGGACACGCGTCCGTGATTTGACTCTTCGTCACAAACAATGCGGCATATGCAAATTTGACCTGGCTTTTGGATCCTTCCGTGGTTTATATAAAGCAGGATATCTTTTGACAAGTAGCTTTTCATCATGGATAGCATCGTTTCTTCAAATCAACAATCAAGCGAGAGCGAGGATTTCAACATGGAGTCAAGCTACAGCGACGACTGGCACATGGGATGACGTCATGTCATTCGTTCTCATTGTAGTACATGCACAAGTCTATGCCAATCCAAAATTATAACATGAAAGAATTATAATATGAATTGAATTATTAATTATTTATGATAAAGAGTGGTCGGTACATTATTCAAATCTTAGCCTATACAAAGAAAGTAACATATCCATCATCATGTTTCAACATATGCATTTTGAAACATGAGCATTCCCCCCCCCCCAAAAAAAAAAGAGAAAGAATAGCAATAAACGAATAAAAATAATAAAAAATAGAGAGAGAGAGAGAGAGATTCCCACAAAAAAAAAAAAAAAAGGATAAAATAAATAAGCAAATTAAAAAAAAAAATAAAACAAGATAATAGGAGTTTTCTCCGACCATAATTAGCATTAAAAGCCGGTTGAGAGGAGAATGAACTGGAGACAATAATGGATAGGG